>CAIGRB010145119.1:16004-30818 GCA_903798255.1 Fraxinus quadrangulata
GGGGCTTTCTCCCCCTTTGTACATCCAGTTTGAAAATTAGTAATGAGGTTATGAACGAAATGACTTAAGGAATCAGAGAGAAAATATGATGAGAAAAACCAGACCCACATACCTGGCATGCCTTGGAGTATTTATAAGTGATGTTGTGTAACCGCCAGACAATTATTGTCCACGTGTCTAATGTATCATGTCCATCTACAAGACAGTTTTCATCCATGATATAAGTGGACGGTTTCTACCTACTAAATGATCAGTGGGATCAATGATAAATGTCAAAAAGTTATCAATCAACTAAAAAAGATATTCAGACAGTCAAAAGTCACGATACTCAATCTATCATAACGAAAGTTGTCTAGCATAGATTAAGTCGTCAAGCATAATAGAATTTTGGGTATCATAGCGGTAGTCGGTCTACCATAGTGACAGCTGGGATAGTATAGTAATAGTCGCTCTACCATAATTGCAACCGGTCTAGCGTAGCAGTAGTCGTTTTACCATCGTGGCAATCGGGCTACAATAACGGTAGTTACTCTACCATGGTGACAGTCGGGCTAACATAGCAGTAGTCGCTCTACCATGGGGGAAATATTTCTAGCTTAGTAGTATTTGCTCTACTATGATGGCGGTTGGGCTAACATATTAGTAGTCGCTCTACCATAGTGGCAGTTCGACTAATATAGCAGCAGTCGCTTTACCATGGTGGCAATTAGGCTAGCTTAGCAATACTCGCTCTACCATAGGGCAGTCGGTCTAGCATAAAGGTAGTCATCTATCTAATTAGTCTTCACTCCTCTATGTCATTTAGATAAAGCTTACTTAGATTTAGGGACTCAGTAGACACATCGGGACGTCCCAAGAAAGCTGGCCCTTCCTTTGCGCCCTCACTGTTCATTGTCGTGTGAAATTTTCGTTGGCCAATACTAATATTTACAAGAGGCTAGAACACTAGGATGCTCATCGCCTAGCTCCTTGGAAGCTCTAAACCCAACATTTCTGACTGGTGGAGAGTCTTTAACTTTTATGCAACATAGCACTCTCTCGAAACTTGTTGATCACCCCTTTTATATCCAATCACTCGACTGGTTGGGAATTTCATAACTTGGTGGTAAGTTGAAGAAACAACACCTACAACATTTAGCATAGGTTGATTGTAAATTGCATTGTACACCATAAGGGTCCTGACAACTAGAAAGCTTGTCGGATCACCACGCTTGTAGGCTATGTGCTCAATGTCACCGGAAGTATGTAGTTCCTTCTGGGATAAAAGTGTCTCCTCTGAATCCTTGGAGATGGGTGGACATTAATTTTAACCTTTCTAGAGAAATTTTCAACCCATAAAAACTTCCCAAGCAAGAACGTTTGTTGTACTGCTGCAATCAACCAACACCTTCTTGACGTCAAAATCTATTATGTCATCGAAGACCACCAAAGCATTGTCATGGGGAGTTGCCACGCCTATCAAATCTTCCTCACTAAAAGTGATATTTTGATTGAATCTTACATTCTTTGGAATGGACTAAATCCCAATAGAGTGAGCATAACTCTTTCTAGCTGAATTAGAATCTCCACCCGCTGCTATCCCTCCAAAAATCAAATTTATTACACCATTCTTAGGTGGAGGCGGCTATCAACTTTCTGCTTTCCACCATCATTCTTCACATACTTAGTCAGGAGCCCCCATTTCGAGAGCCACTCAATCTCCTCCTTCAAATGGATGCATTAATTTGTATCATGTCTATGGTCTCTATGGAAATGATAATACCTGCTTTGGCTCTCTTGCTAGCAGACACTACAATAGGTTTTGGCTAGTCGAGTCCTTTCATCTCTTGAATTTCTATCAACACCTTAGCACGTGAAGTGTTCAAATGAGTAAAGGTTTTGACTTCTTCCAACCTCTGCCTAATTAATCGATCCCGCGTCTATCTATTATTCATATGCTCATTTTCGACTTATTTTTGTTGCAGACCTTTCGTTCATCACGTGACTTTCACTTATGAGTTTTCAGCTCTCTTCCTTCTCGAAGATTTTTTGTGACCCTCTCCGCTTCCTCTACATCTACGTATTTGTCTCCCTTCTTCAACAAGTCATGCATTGACTTTGAGGGTTCTTAGAGAACGACATCTTAAATGCCCAGTTCCTGGTGCCATTAATTAATACAGTTACCACGAAAGACATTTGAATGTCCTTTATGCCAAGTGTAGCCCAACTAAACTTGGCCAAGTATTCTTATAGGGGCTCATTATTCTCCTGGACAACCTGCATCAACCTAATGATTGTCTTCTTCTTTCTCTTACTCTTTAAGAAATATGCCACAAAACTCTTGGAGAGCTCATCAATATTTTTGATAGACTGGGGTACTAGGGTAGCTACCTAATCTATAGCATCTCTCCTTATTGTTGAAAGAAGAGATCGACACATCACTGCTTCTGGGACAGTGTACAATCTTATCCTATTAACGAAAGTGTGCAGGTGATCGATCGAATTCGTGACTATTCTATCATCGATTCGTTTAAGCCTTTTGGTCGAGGGACTACCATGATCTACGGAGCGAAGGGGTATTCCTTTAAAACCATCTGCTTGCTTCTATCATTTCTCCTTGACAATGAATCGTCAATCTTCTACGGCATCATCTCCTCCATTTTGCGTTCAAAGTCTACCATTGAACATGGAAATTGTAGATTTGTGACTTCATGGGACCCTTGGTCTGCAACCATCTCCTGAATAATTGAGGGGGCATCCGTTTGAGCCACCTGGGGAGATTCTCCACGTGTATCCTGTGGTAGAACTTCTGGTGGATTATGGGATGGATTAGCTTTCTATGCATCTATCTTTGTAAAAGAGTAATCATGGCAGTCAACTAGGTCTCCAAGATGCTAAATTGGCTCTGTGTCACATACTGTAATGGCTGCGGGTCTTGACCTCTGGTGACAAATTCCGACTTTCCCGTACTTCCTAACCAAGCAAGTATCACTCCTAGCTTGTCATCTTGACATCAATTTTTATGTTAACTGGTTTCCCATAGACGGCGTCAATAAAATGATATTGAAACGACATTTGCTTTGCACCTTAGCTGAGCAAGGCAACTTCTATTGCCCCGATGATCAATTGAACACTTTCAAAAAGAGTCCGGGGCTTTTTCCCATGTTGTACCTCCTGCGTGAGAATTAGTAATGGGGCTATGAACGAAATGGCTTAAAGAAACAGAGAGAAAATATGTTGAGAAAAACTAGACCCCCATAACTAGCACACCTTTGGAGTATTTATATATGTTTGATGTCTTGAAACCGCCAAATGGTTATTGTCCATGTGTCTAGTGTAGCATGTCCATCCACAAGAAAGTTTTCATCCATGATATCATAGCAGTAGTCGGTCTACCATGGTTGTAGTCGGGCTAGCATGGTGGTAGTCGGGCTAGCATAACATTATCGCTCTACCATGCATGGTAGCAGTCTATCTAGCGTAGTAGTAGTCGCTTTACCATGGTGGCAGTCGGTCTAGAATAGCAGTAGTCGCTCTACCATGGTGACAGTTGGTCTAGCATAGCGATAGTCGCTCGACCAAGGTGGCAGCAGGGCTATCATAACGATAGTCGCTCTACCATGATGGCACTCGATCTAGCGTAGTGATAGCCATCTAGCTAAACCTTCACTTAGTTTGCCATCGTGATCAATTTATATTACACAACGTCAATCACCAAACCTATTTTCTTGATTGGTAACCTTTGCTTTGTAATAGGATGTTTCAACATACAAGTGATGCCTACATGAAGGGGAGGTGATCGAAATTTATTGACCATGCGTCCTCGAATTTTAAAGTCAATACAAGTTACATTATATACTCAAGGACATTGTTTGTGAAAATTAAATATCATTAATTACTAATTAACTAAAGCAAGAAATACTTGTAATTAATTAATCAACCTATGACAAGTAGTTTGAAGTGTCTATCCTACGCTGTGCCTGTTGTACTTGCTATACATTAAAAATTCGGTAGTCATGACAATGGGTAGTGCCGAGTCGGCTCGACCCTTAAACCCACGAGCTAGGCTCGAGCTCGTGGCTAGTGAGAAACGAGTCGGCTCGTGGCTCGTTTGCTCGTGGGCGAACTCGGCTCAGCCCACGAGCTCACGAGCCGAGCCGCGAGCCCCACGAGCTTTTTGAATTTTTTTTTTACTTTTTCACGTGTTTTTAAAAAAATTTCTTTAATTTTTCACGAGCCGCTCTTGAGCTCGACGAGCCGAGCAAGAGCTTACTTGCGACTCAGGCTCGTCAAGCGGCTCGTGGCTCTTTTTTCAGGAGCCGAGCGATCGAGCCGACGAGCCGCTGGACTCGATTGACACCACTAAAATTCGGGTATTGGACTGAACAAGAGAGTAATGTCACACGTGATGATCACGTGGTCGACGTGGCTGCTGCTTTGAGGAATTCTCAACTTCATTTAACAAGTATTATTCTCTAACTGATTATATTTAACTACTGGTTCATAATATTTATTTATTTAGCAATTAGGCAGTAAATAGCTTCGCTGAAATTTATTTAAAATCAGTTTGAATTAAAGAAATTTAACTTGGACACGGTAAATAGTATGTTGAAATCAAATAGAATGCCACATAACACCTAGGTCGATAAACAAAGAAAAAAAAATGTCACATCATTGAGATATTTAGCTTTAACGAAATTATATGTTTTTAAGAATACATTTTCTCAACCCAAAAATCCTTCAATTATTCAAGCTCATCTCTCTATACATTTAAATGAAACTAATATATATTGAGGTTCAAATTGAGTTCTGCTCTTTAATCATTTGAATGATTTGATTTAAAATAAACAAAAACCGTTCAAACCAGATCCCTTATACCCCCTTAAGCATTTAATAAAAAATATATTCGATACACGAGTGAGTGATTTAAAAATATAAACATATATAATTAAAGCAAAAATAGGTCACCATGAATTTTTTTACTGGTCAGAACACGCGAGAATTGTACGATTTAATTAGGTTTACAGTTGTATTCTTACATTCTTAACGAATTCCTATGAACTTTGCTTCAGAGATCAAACTTAAATAGTGAGTTAAATTATGTGTTAATCAGTGTGATAATTGCACGGACAGCAACTAATTTATTGGAATTTAGGGTTACTGCATTAAATTGTGTAGTACATAAACAGCAAGGCCACTGCTACTTACGAGATAATAATGTTGAATTCAAAATTTAAATAATAAATTTAGTTTTACTTTAGTTTTTTTAAGTTGTTGGACGGTATTATATAATTAAGAACCACCCAACAAATAATTTTAACCCTTATTGTAAAATAATATATCAATCTAGATCTATTAAAACATTTATTAACGTTTGTTTGGATGTGATTTTATCGACTTTAAGGGTTTAATAGACCTAGATCGTTGGATTAGTTTAAATTAAAGGTTATGCATATTTGTCAAATTCATTAATAGGAAGAACTACTTCTACATATAATTTAGTACAAGAATAAATAGTATACACACTCTAGATGAGTCAAAGATATATCCCTTTGAAACTGTCGCTAGTGAGAGTCATGGAATCGTGGAAAATCGATTGAACATTTTATGGGCTAATTGCTTTGTCATCTTATTAGGCGGTTATGTCGTGCAACTAAAGATATATAAAAGACTTCTGAATAGAGTTAAAAAGATTTTCGACTGAATGCTCAACCTTATCGTGCTTGTCCTTTTTCCTTGTAAGAAATATGAGGTGAAACGTTTTAAGTACAATTGTAATTGTCTATATTGATCGTGTCTGTCTTTTGCCTTCTAAGAAAGATAAGGTAAAACAATTTGAATACAATTGTAAGTCTATAATGATTTAATGAAAAACAAATTAGTATTATGACAACTTAAAAATTTAGGTCTGGGCTATAAATATTCCAAATGCAAGTGTCATGATTACGAGGTCCACGATTGACAGATAGTTAGCATTATAGAATATCAAATAAATAGATTGATAGAATTTTTTTAAAAAGTAATGCTATTTTTTATGGAGATGATTACCATATAAATACGATATGACATTAAGTAATAAAATCAATAAAATGAGTCATGTATTCATATATTAAAATTGATTTTATCATCTCAGTGCACATTACGCCCATGTTTGACCTCCATTCTCCTCTCATTTTCTTTCTCTTTTTTCATTTCAACCACACATTTAATCAATAAAATAATATTACACATAAATCCAAAAATTCTTCTTACTTTTTAATCATACATTCTTCCCATCAATTACTATTTCAGAATTTATTCTTTTCTAAAATGAATGTCAAACAAGCATGTACTTGTTATATAAACAGATAATCATTTCCAATGAAAATAAATAATATTATTTTTTTAAATATTTTAATCATAACAATTGATTTCAGGTGATAAGAAAGCTACTTCTAATGATTTGTACGACTTTGACTAATTGACTATTTGAACTACTCAGAAATAACCAAACTAGAAAGAGGAAAATGACTAAATAATCATGTTACTTATATACCATCTTTTATATTATTATATTATATCACGTGACGATATACTATTGAACAGCAAAAAAAATACTTTTCCCACCTACAATCTTTCGAAAACAAATGAATGTCAAAATTGATATAAAAAAATAAATGTACATTTAACATCATTTAAGGACTAAATTATCCCCTTTTAAATACCCATTTGAGAATATGGTCTTTCGGGTATGAGTAATTATATTACTATCACTAAAGTTACTTATTACACCACATTATGTTCACATCACAATTAAAATATGTTTTTAATAAATACGCCACAATAAATTAACAATTATATACCTAATTCAATAAAAATAATAAAAAAGGAGAAAATTATTTCATTTAATGTCTTTCACTTCGGAAAAAATTATCCGTTCCTCTTCTAATTGACTGTAACAAATTATTAAAATATGAAATAATGGAGCGAGGGCTAAGTAAAGAAAACGATTTATACAATCATTAGTCACCGTCGCCATTCCTTCTCATACTGTGGTATGTGAGAGTGAAAACCATAATATACATTATAGAGAGAGAGAGAGAGAGAGAGAGAGAGAGAGAGAGCAACTTATTCGCTAAAAAAGTGAATTATATTGATTAGAGAGTAACTTTAAAAACTACATTACAGTAGTAACTTAACATTTCGTACATCATACGAGTATTGATCTAAAGCTCGAAATCACNTTGGAACGTTAACATTTTAGAAAAGTTTTGATGAAAATATATTTCTGGTTGAGAAAGAATCAATCACGGCATTACAATCACAAACTTCCTCTAATCAAATGGATTTAAACGATGATTTACAAGAACTAGCATTCTCTAATAGAATTTGCTATTCTTTATGGAATCGACAATTTACAAGTCGAAGTCGGGAAAATTCTATTAAAATTCAGTTAGTTACACTTTGAATTTTGACAATGAACCGGTGCAAAACGGTCAATTAGAAGAGGAATGAATATACCGGAATTTCTCGTTGAGGTATTTACTGGCAAAGAAAATAATGGATAGTTAGTTAATTATTGTGGCATCTACAAAAATTATGTTGAAATGTATATTTAGAAGTGTAGTTAATTAAGTAATTTTACTTAGGGCCATTTAAATAAATAAAAATATTAATTAAAATTGTAGTATAACAAGTAAATTTTGTAGCGGTAATTTAATTACCCTTTGAGTATTGTCCCAAAGAGGAAATTGCACTACATGTCATTTTTTAGCTTTGTATTTTGAAAAATGTCACTTTTTAAAAGTCTTCGCAAGATTGTCATTTTTAGAAATTTCGCCTTTTTAGAGAATTTAAATGCCCTACACGTCCTTCATTAAATGAGATTTGACTACATGAAAATTTGTACAAAAAAATGAAAAAAATGTCACATCTAAATAACCCAACTTTCAAATTTTTTTTAAAAAAGTGAAAAACCAACAAAAAAAAAAAAGGGAAAATGCTATGTGGTACACATAGAAGTGTCCATAAGGGACACTTGTGTCCCCCATATTGGGGGTACACATAGCACAACCTAACAAAAAATACAACTCAATATATCATTCAAACACTCACTAACCCTAAACCCACTCTCCCCTCTCTCATTAGAATAGTCAACAACTCACGCCGTCAACGACAATTGTTAATTAGTCTACCACCGACGAAGATCACCATTAATCTCTTTAGGTTTGCATTTTTCTTTCCTTTGCATTTGTTGCTTTCTTCTCTTATGATTCTTTAAATTTAGAGGTATTTTGTTTTTATTCTTCGTAGTTTTTACTTTAAATTGGTATAATATACCTTATTTTTTCGATTTTTGCTGTCTATTTTTCTAGTTTTCTGAAAATGCTAACATTATGGTTTATGTAAGTTATCTATTAATTTATTTGTTATAACTATGTTTTTCACTCATATTTCATGTAAATAGTGATTTTTGCTCATTACTAGGTAAATTGAGTTTAAGTTTGTGAAATGAGTCAAGATTGAACTGAGGTATGTTTTGGTCAACTATGAACAAATAAGCTTGGCTATTTTGCATTTTGTAGCATGCATGTGTGTCTTTAAATAATTATGTGTGGTTATGTGCATGTTATTTAAGTGTTAGATCATTCTATTTTCATTTTGGAAATGTCTTTTCATTTACATGTACAACTTATGGCTGAGTACATGAAAAGTGGTGCTATTTGAAACTATGAGTATAACACTCATTATGTTTTTCATAACCCGACCCTTCATGTTTTGGAAAACCAATATGAATGTGAAATGTAAATTTGAATCCCGATAGTAATGGAATAATCTGTCAAAGATTAACTGTCGTTCTCGACAGTTAGACTCTTAAATTGTAGATAGTTGACTCACTTATCTCAACAGTTGGTTCCGTAAGCCAAATTTTCTTAAGTTTTTCTTCTATGTATAGTTTAGGGATTGAAATATATGACATATCATCTGAGCAACATTATTATTTAATAATTTATAAACATCACAGTTTTGAAACCATTTGTAGAGATAAACTGTCGTTCTAGATGGAGAAGGCACCAAACCAAAAGGTGATTGCCCGTACTACCGGAGGGTCCATCGGCTATAAATTTGGGGATTGGTATATGTTACTACTTTAATCTAAAAAAGTATTTGTCCCATTGTTTGCAGTTCTTATCCTTATGATTTCAAAATTGGTTGTTTTGTATGAAGGTGCCGACCCGAGAGGTGGTAGCTCGAACTATCGGAGGGTCAATCAGCTAGTGGGATAAATGAGGCGATTGGTATGTGTTACTACTTTCATTTTAAAAAAGCAATTGCCCAATTGTTTGGATTTATTAACGTTGTCATTTGAAATTTGATTGTTTCGTATGAAGGTGTCGACCTGAAAGATATATGTTCGGACAATTACAAAGTTCCCTATGCTTGTGGCGTAATGGAGGAGGACGGTAAGTTTCGTAATGGAGAATATATACAATGTCAAATTCTAAATTTTCACGTTAAGTATGTTTAGTTGAAGACAAATGTATCATTTCGATATTATACTTCAAATGTTGGTAGAATCTGTTATTTTCTTCCACTTTCAAAGTTTGGTAACTAATATGACGCAAACCACTTTTGCATAAGAGTACACACTGATGTATAATTGGCATCAACCATACCCATTCAAGGTGACGATTACGTTAACACAAATAGGCGACGATTGACATGTGTTCGAGTGCCTGCTGCATCGGCCATGACTCCATTCACGAGAGGGAGTAGAAAGAAAGCCAAGCAATGTTAAATGAAGCAACATATCATATATATTGTAGGAGTTAATTAGGGAAAATAGTCACATATTCTCAAGAATAGCATAGCTGTTGTTTTGAGTAGTTAATGACGAGATATTACTTTTGGTTGTGTTTATTTAACAATGGAAACATATCGTGATAGTATTTTTGTATAGTTTTTTACTTTAGATTTGTTTTCAAGTTCCTAGTAGTGATGCGTACAAATGTTTTATTTTTGGTGTAACTGTCACTTAAACGTTGTGTGCTTCTAGAGGAGATTTGATGGTAACATAGCTAAAGTTGTTAATTTTGCAACTAATTTATGCTTAGGTGATCGACTATATTTATGGTCCTTAGTTTCTGTCAAGGATTCACGAGGTAACGTATGTACATAATGGTGTGTATTCGAATATTTGTTACGCCCGAATTTTAGTCTACTTTACTAACTTGCAATGAACTGTCGAGAATTACTCATACAATTTGTCGAAACCTACAATTGAACTATCAACAGGTAATGAAATATGTTGTCTAATAAACTATTGGTGGTGACCACCAAACCCATCGAATGTAACGATGTGGTTAACACAAAGAAGCCTCGATCGACACGCCTTCTCTTCCCTGTATCAACTACCAAGACTCCATACACTAAGAGAAGGAGAAAGAAAGTCAAGAATTAGTGTTCAAGAAATTTGTTTAATAGTATGATGAACACTAATTGTTTTACAACTTTTGGATGTATGGTGGATGTTGATGTCTTTGTGATATGTCAACTGTTGAATTTATCAGATATCGTTAAGTCTACCATTTCTTTTTTACGCGACATTCGTTAAGTCTATCATTTCTTATGTCAATTGTTGAACTTATCAGATATCGGTAAGTCTATACTTTTAATGGTTATGTGTGATTCAGTATATAGTAAGTAGCTCTTGAAGAATACCTATTTATTATAGGTCAAAAGTAGATTTCCTGATAGACGATAATGGAATGATAATATGTAAGTTGAAAATAATAATGCAAGTCGAGAATGTGCTAGGGAAGACTACGCTTATTCAAGAATGACAGAATCCATCTGTCGGGATCGACAGTTTAAGTGTTAGGATGTTGTACAGTTTTTCTTGACATGAGGATCTGTAATTTTTATGCGAACATAACAACCAATAACGTCTGCAAATGATAATGAAAAGAAAATGATAATATAATTTCAGATTGTACAACGCCATGGTAGGAACAACATACAACTTCGACCACTTCCGGAGATGGAGTCTGTTTACGTCAGTTGTGTTACAGCGGGGTTCGAACTTGTGGTCCAATTATGACCAACTCTACCATAGTGAGTGCATTTCCTGAATCATGTAGTAGACTCGTATCTGGATCGGCACTAAAATGGTGGTGGTTTTATCCCCTCTCTACTTCCATTCGTCACCACTTGAACAAACTTTTCTCCATGCGATACGATGAATCTCAAATGATTACTCGTATTTGAAATCTTGGGATTGCAACGGTAAGAATTCCACACAAAAAATATGACAACATTTAATAATATGAAAGTGGAACTTTCGAATAATCAACATTTAATAATATGAAAGTGGAACTTTCGAATATTTAAATCCATACAGCAGCGAAAGGTGAAATCAAGGGTTTCAACAGTTTTCAAGTGTCGAATTCGACAGTTAAATTGTCTATCCCGACAATTTCTAAATATCGAGTTCGACAATTCACATGTCTAATCCGATGGTTTCAAATGAACTATTCGACATATGAACTGTAGGAATTATCGGGAAGTTTGAAAATATGTATTTGGTACATTGGAAGAAAGTATTCAAAATATTAATGGTGATATCAATTCTCAACTACAACATGACAATATCTTCCCAAAAATAAATAACTCAATGCTTCATTAAATGTGGAATCATTCACATTTTGTAAAGGATATTAGTATTTTTACCTTTCAAAAATATTTCAAAAACCAAGCAAATCAATGACTAATAGTTTTAAAAATTTCACCCATTACATTTCATCATGTTGCATTTAACATTTAAAAAAAGTAAGTTATAGGATAAAAATATAAACAATTTGTAATGGCTAACATCTCAAAATGGATGATGAATCCAATAGTAACGTATTCTTGATCAATGAATGCAGAAGATGTAGAAGAAGTTAGGGTTTGTTAATGGTAAGAAGAAATGCGTTTATGTTAACTTTTCAAATTCTTTTATCTTTTTTTTATAACAAAATTCATATTACTCAATATAATATACATATATGCAATGTTTATAATATATAAACTAAATCATCACATCATAATATTAATGACATTCAAATCAAGTATTAAATGCTCTTAAAAAGGTGTCACTAAGGGTAATTTAGACCTTTCACAACAAAAAATGACATTTTTAAAGTGGAAATTGGGTCAAATAGCCACTTTCATAATACACTTTGCAATTTTAGCTTTTGACCAGAATTAAAGTCTTAAAATAAATATTTTAAATCAAAATTAATAAATTACCTAAATTACCCATATTACATCAGTGTGAATTCATTCTCACTTTCTATACACAAAAAATTCAAACCAACGGTAAAACGGCATGCTACCTTTTAAATGTCTGAGTGTCGTTTTAATTAATTTCATATTTGTATCACTTTATATTCTCTCGTATTCACATGAAAACTAACTAAAATAAATTTTAACTATATTTGGAGTGAAATTGAGAATTCGTGACCCAAAACGACATGTTGTTACAAACGGTTCGATGACATTTTAACTAATCCGGTGTTCGTTTTACTTTATATTCTCTCGTACCTACATATAGATGAGTGTAGACAAGTTTTCACGATATTTAGAGTGACATCGAGACCTTGTAGCCCAAAATGTCGAGCTGTCCTTTTAAATGCTTTGCTGTCATTTTAACTAATTTCATATCCGTTTCACTTTATTTTCACTCATTTGCACAAACAAAAGCAAGTTTCATTACATTTGAACATCAATGTCTATACAAATCCCATGCGATAATGACCAACATCGTTGTTCTAAGTAACCCAAATTCCATATATTTCAATTATAGGATAAGATACTCAACAAATTAACTCGTTTAACTTGTATAAGTCTTCCAGATGTTCCAAGATCTAATCGATTTATTTTGGAGTGAAATCAAGGTCCCGTGATTCTAAATGGCATGATGCTATTTTGAACGGCTAGATGTCAATCCAATTATTTTTATGTTTATTTCACTTTATGTTCACTCGTATCCATATAAAATGAACTAATACAAGTTTTCACTATATTTGAATACTACGGTCGGTACAAAAGTTCACCTTATAATAACCCACAATATTGTTTCATCAGTAAATTACACTAAATTTCAGAATACAGAAATATGTAAGTAGCAAGTTTGATATCCAAAACATAGCACGTTCAGTCGTTCAATGTGTACCAGTCATGTATGATGCTTCAAACACTGCTTTTAGCGGTGGCAACCGATCTGAGCAGCTCGCCAGCTCGACTGCTCGACTAGGCAAAAACGAGCCCGAGCGTAAAAAAGACGAGCCCAAGCACGAGCCGAGCATGCCGGCTAGCTGGACGAGTTGCTCGTCGAGCTGCTTGTTGAGCAAAGCGCACGAGCCACAAGCTAGCTCGGTTCGTGGCTCATTAACAAAAATTAAGATCCAGTGACCAAAACGGTCACTGGAACGGTCATTGAATTTTCAATGACCGTTTCAGTCCTTTATTTTTTTTTCAATTTCATTTTTCTTCCCTATAAATACCTATCCATTACAACATTTTTTCCCATCAAATTTACTATCAATTTTTCATTCTATACTCCACTCTCTACAATTTATTTACAAATTATTATCAGCACTCTATAATCTATACTCTTCTACATTTTATTTTTTACATTGTCGAATTATAATCTTCATTTTACAATTTATTTTCTACACTACTATATAATCTTCATTCACTTCTCAATTCTACTTAAATTCTTCAACATTCAATTTCAATTATTCACAAATGGATCCACGATCGTTTGTTGAAAACTTGTTCGGTGTCGGAGGCTAAACATCTGCCTAAAGTCAATTTGGGAATGAATTTGCCAGTCTAAATGAATTACACATTTCAAAAAATATTTAAGATTTCGACGTTCATGAAGGTAGTCATCCAATTGATTTGGATGACGTTGATGTTGATGCTAGTCATCCAATTAATTTGGAATGGGATGAAGAACCTACATTAGATATTCCCGATGCAAGAGGGAAGAGAAAGGGAAAGAAGCAGGCAAAATGTTGGGACCATTTTAAATTGGTTCAAACTGGTCATGTGATTGATGGAGTTCTAGAAACTAAAGCAGCCTGTAAATACTGTCAACAACGATTGGCATGGCAAAAAAATCTTGGAACCACTCACCCCAACCGTCACTACAAAACATGTGCGGGCAAACATGGGCTTCTTCCAACCGGTCAAACGCAACTATATGCATGTGATTCATCTAATAGTAATAGTAGTAGTATTATTATTATTAGTAGTTTATCTTTCACTGCATGTACTCAAACATCGAGTAATAGTTCAAATGCGTTACCTTCTGAATTAATTGATTATTTTAATCATAATATGCATAGTAACAATGTAATAAGGAAAAATTCAGAAAAAGTATTGATTTTTGGTGAAGGTATGAACGTCGATGGCCAGTAGTTTCTGCAATAGCAAAAGATCTACTAATACCTCCGGTTAGCACTGTAGTTTCGGACTCTGCTTTTAGGGCAAGAAAGAGGGTTCTCTCCGAGGTCAAGAGTCGATTAAAAGAAGATATTTTAGAAGTATTAATGTGCTGAAGGACTGGGAAGACGTTTATTATCGTCTGCTACATAAATATACTGAAATTCCATGTAATCAAGTAAGTGATATTTAATTTAATCATATTCATCACAAAATTTTATTTTAATAAATTCGTAATTTTTTTACAAAATTGTAAACGTAACAAGTTGTTCATGTACAATTTTTAACTCTGCCTACTCAAAATTGAAGTAGCCTGTCCCAAACCCGGATAAAGGAAGATGGTTTGTTTATCTTTTTTTTTTT
>CAIGRB010145143.1:9186-55456 GCA_903798255.1 Fraxinus quadrangulata
TTTTTTTTGTTAGTACACTTAAAGGTTGTAATGAATATACATTGTGCTTATTAAAGTTTGGACCTTGAATGGCTTATAGGAAGTTCATTCATAAAGTAAAATACTATTAAACATACTTGTAATGCATGAAAGAAAATGTTTGATTATTAAAATAGGACCGCCATGATTCAAGTATTGATATTTCTATTTGAATTGGTTATTAACAGTTTCAGAACATGGCCATGTAATGTACTCACCTTAAAGTTGTTGAATATATGGACCAAGTGGGAGAATCTAACTGTGTATGTTCACATATTCAATTTTAAAGATAAGGTCCCATATTAATTCAAAGATTAGTTAATTAAGTGGTGAGTAAATACTTGTCACAATAACTTCCCATTTATTGAAGGGAAGTTAATGTAGAGAAAATCACAAACTTCTATGATGGATGGAAGTTATTAAGTGGTTTCCTAGATAAAGATGTCAAAGGGTCTTTAGCCAAACTCATACAAAATTCCCTACAATATTTCTCCCTCAAATTGAAAGTCCTTTGTGTTTATTTCCATCAAATAAATGGGTTATAAAGTGGGTATTGGCTAGAAGGCTTGTTGGTAGTGTCTGGTTTAATTTCTACTTCATATTTTCAATTAATCTTGATTAACATACAAAAGGTATGCATTTACTTTTCTTATATGTGGTATTAGAGCCACCTTCATACTTTGGTTATTCAGATTAAGAAATATCAATACTTAATGTAGACAAGCACAATAAATGATGGTGTATACGTTTTGACTTGAAAAACGTATACACATCTTTAAGTAGATTTGCATACCGTTTTAATTAGCCTTAATTTAAATATATCCTAATTGAATTGAAAATGATTTATATTAAATTTGAAATTAAATATCATTAGTTTTGCATTAAGCATGGAGTTGAAACACTTTGAAATTGAAAATGTAACTAATTTTTAATTCCTAATGGAGTAATGATGTCTCTTGTAATAAAACATGCCTTTATTTCATTTTGTTATTATCAAGTTGCTTTATTCCTCCATATTACTATTGTTATTTTATAATGCATGCTATTTGAAATGCAAATTATTTATTAGAGGCTGATTAATATATTTTTTAAAGCAATATATCTTTAACAAAAATTGGATTATGAGCAGAGCAGTATATGTATAGCCATAAATCATACACATCATAATTACTCTATAAAACTTGTATGCATACAATTTCCAACTTCTCATGCTTTATCATCTCCTCCTCTCGAGCACACATTGTCAAGAGTTCATTCATGGTCCATTTTTCTTTGTATGTTATATGATATTTTAAGTGGACCATATTTCGTAGGAAGGGAGTTCGGAATGAGGTGAACAAGGAATGATTTATAAATCTCTATCAAGAAGAATTTAAGATGAACATCTATATCTCCCATTCCCATTATGTGCTCACGCACACCTTTAGAATTATCAAACTTCATGCCTGAAAGCTTTTTCATTAGTGTGCTGGCTAACATTTTGTCAGAACTTACAAATTACTCTTCAATAGCCTTTATGAAGTCCTTAGGCTTATCACATTGAGGGATTGATCCTCTAATGCTTTTATTGACATGAGTCTTCATGAGACTCAAGCTTGAGCGATTAGATATTTCCCACAATTCATGTAGTATCCTCTCATGTGGTGTATTTGATTCCTTAAGAAAAAGTGGTTCATCCACACAGAGTGCCAAGTCGAGATCCATAAACTCCAATGTTAGAAAAATTTTCTCCTTTTAGCTAGAAAAATTGTAAGCACATAGAATTGGAATACGAATAGAGTCATTAAAAAAAGTTAGGAAACGCTGCATAAAATAAATACAAACATTAATTCTATCAAGATTATCTTTATATTGGATTAACCAATGCCAATTAAATTTTGCAAATTTAGACCTTCGTGTTAGTAAGGGTTGTTATCAAACATTAAATTTACAAATATTTTAGCAATATCAAACACATGCATTTTCATACCTGTGGGCATAGAAAATTTCATATTTCGATATTTAATTAATCACTTTATTGCTATAAAATCCTTGAGACGATATTTCCCTTTTGGACCAAATATTTCCAAATATTTTTCATATGGATTAACCACACTTTAAGAGATATATCGTATGTATTTCAAAATCCTCGAATCAAAATATTATAACATCACAAATCGATATTAATTAAAGATACTATAATTCAATTATTTCAATAATATTTTACATTTCATTTTTTAATACGTGTTTAATTATTTCAATATCTATAATATATTAAATATCACACGAAGTGAAAATTATTTTTTGGACGATTATATCCTTACTATAATTCAATTATTTTAATAATACCTTAATTTTCATTTTTCAATATTTATTTAGTTATTTCAATAATACCCAATGTTTTCAAACTTGGATCAAATCGACCGGTTCAACCGGAAAAATCGAGAATCGAGCCGAAATTTGGTCCGACCACAATATGAAAACCAGATGTAAAGGAACCGGTACAAAACTCGAGAAACCATCAGATGAACCGGTCACGGTTTCTCAGAGTTCACAACTAATATTTTTGTTTAAAAAAATTATAGTATGAAGAAGAAAATACTTAACTTTCATTTCTCATCGACTAATAGACAACGGAGCTCGATATTTCTTTGCTAAAATCGTTGTGTTAGGAATTCGAAGAAGTGATATGGCGCGATATGAAATATAGATCGCACAAACTAATAAACAAGAACAAGATTTAAAAGAGAGCAAATAAGAAATTGGCAGATGAACCGAATATTTTATTAATGACAAACCAATGGAGAGAAAATATAATTTTCAGCAACTTCTGCAATCTACTAAATTGAATGAAAAGTATACTATTTATAGTATCTAGAAATATCACAAAGATAGAAACAAGATAAAAAAAATCACGCAGAATAAAGGAAATAATATTTTCCTAATATTTTTCCAATAAAATACGTGAAATAAAAGGAAATAATATTTTTCCTAAAACACGTCAAATAAATGAAATAATTTCTCAAAATATTCCACCTAATTTGGGCCACAAAATCCAACACTTTGTACAATGTTTTAGTTGAAGATAAATACTATACCTTCATTCTTGGTACAATGCGTGAGAGAGAGAGAAATCGATCATAGATTTTCTGTAGGCTTATTCATTTTAGGGTTTGGTTAATGGACTATAGTATTTTTTGGCCCATTTATTTCACCACTTAATGTTATATTGCTCCATAAATTAATAAATGTTATATATGGATTTTAAAATGCTATTTAAATGAATAGATTTTTTTTAAAGAGTATATAAATAAATAAATTTATTTATTTATTATTTTAACTTCGGGTTGACCCTTTAACTTTTTTGGGTTGATGAGATGTTTGGTTTTCAAAATATTGATAATACCCTACTTTTCGTTTTTCAATATATATTTAATTATTTGAACCATTTGAACAATATTATCATTAACTATTTTGGCAACTATTTAGTTTTAATGAATGTACATTTGACACATTAATTATCTTACTTTTTGTTTTTTAATATATATTTGATTTATTTAATCATTTGAACAATATTATCATGAATTATTTTGTCAATTATTTAGTTATGATCAATGTACATTTGACAAATTTATTCCACTTGATTGCATTGTAAATTAAATATATTAAAAAAACTTGGAATAAAAGATAAATAATTTTAGAGTTTTCTTCCAATTGATTTATTCAACGAATGTTAAGATAAAAAGAAGGTAAATAGGGGACATAATGCATATCGATAATAAATAATTTCAATTGGTATATTCAATGCATACTAAGCAAATATGAAGAAATGATGACATTCATGCATGTTCAGTTCAAATAAAAAAAAAAAGTAAATGGAGGGATTATTCTAATTGACTTTTTCAACTGTTTAAATTGTTTTCACAAATTGATTTTTATTTCATTTGAACAAAAAGTTCATTCCACATAAATAATTTGTATTGATTATTTTTTATATTCTCACATATTACAATATTATTTTTATATCACCTATAAATTATTTTAGAATAACGTGTAATACACGTTCAAGTATGACTATTATTAATAAAGGCCAATACAATGAGTGGGATGGCCTCTCCATCCTCCGTCTAGTCAAGAATTTTCAAAGGCGATAATGATATAAATATTCTTAGCCCATGTTTGGTATTGATTAAAATCAAAATTTTAATCTAAATTAAAGTCAACAATAATTTTTAAACCATACATTTTATGAGACTCACAACTTTTCAACTACACGTTTCATCAACTTTTATCAAAATCTATTAAAAATCTAATTTTAGGAATAATGTTATTTGTATATAAACAATTACATAATGATTTACATATAGATGATGTGTTAAAAAGAAAGTATGAATTTTTTTCTGTTTAATTTGGTTGAAGAAATTTTGACTCAATCATATATCACCACATCATATATATGTAAATTATTATGTAAAACTATTAGTACATGTAGCATAACCGTAATTTTAATTTCTATCAAACAAGGGCTTATTTTTCGCCTTATTTACTTTTTGTTTTCTATAAATATGAATAAATTTAAAAATATAAATAGGAGTCCCACGCCCCCCACTCGATTCCCAAATAGGGCATGTCAACACGGAGCAGGATCAAGGAATTTTGCCATCTCTATTATGCTATAACTCTAATCAATGTATTAATCTACTTTCAAATTTTGGAGTACTTAACATTACCTTTAGTTTTGGAAACTCTTACTTTTGTATGAACTCAATATTTTCACGCGTTAAAGAAGTCTATTTAAACTCTGCATATCAAATTCCAACAAGTTCAGTGATAGTTTGAGTTCCGCATAAGGTAATGAATAAAGTATCGTTCCCACGAGAATTATGTATTTAATTAAAGATCAATTAATATTAATCTTAATCGAATAGCGGATTTTATTTTATGAATTTATGCTAATCAACTAATTTACTAACTAATCTATTGGGCTATTTATGAAGGTTTTTATAAATTATATAGATGATTACTAAGATTTCGAATCCCCCTTATTAATTCATTTTTAATGCAAATCAATATCATGATAATGAGTATGCATTCTTGTTGATCAATTTTTCTAAGTTAGTTAAAAGCATATCTCGATGTCAATTAAATCTATCACCTTATGTGACATTTCGATATCTCTATGAAACTATGCATTAAAAACGCTAAAACATATATAGAAATCATACAAAGTATAGCAATATATCTCTATCGCCTAGCGAACGTTACAATGATTGTTATAAATGCTATCTATTTTATCATTTTTTTCTCGAAATCAATAAAATTCACAAATCATTCAAATTAGTGGTCAATTAATTGAAAATCATTAAACATAATAATAAGCATCCAAGAAATCACACATATTAGATGTCAAAATATTTAATGTATATTAAAATTTTTATAATAATGGTTCATCTATATCTTTGTAATTAAAATTTAGCTTAAAATTGAAAATTTACAAGAAATCGTTAGTAATTTGTAAAATATCACCCGAATTTTTGATAAATTGAGAAGATGAAGATAAAACTTGAAATTTTGAATCTCTTTTAACGATATTTTTATGAATCTCTACTTGCACCTTTTCTTTTTTGTCCAAAAACAAAGTTTGAACCCACAATGGAATGAATTCTTACAATTACTCTTCAATTCTTGCACAAGAACTATGAATTTTGCCTCCCTTTGATAATAATACTTGATGTATATTAAAGTATGAGAGAGTCCTCAATGATGTGCCCACGTTCAGTAAAATAGATCAAAAATTGCCCAAATATTGGTCTCCAAATAGAGTTTAAAGCAAAATAGGAAAATTGGCATGAAGGTCATGGCCTTTGTGCACGCGCCGTTATGCACTTTTTCTTTCAGGATGGTTTTCATAGTGGTGCGCACGAGCCATTTAAGGTTTTGTTGGTTTTGGAGTTTGGTCCCTGAATTTGATTCTTGATCCATTTAAGTAATTTTTTCTTGCAAATTCGATCCTTCAACTTCTAATTGCAACCAATTGATCTCGTAATTCATCATTTTCTGGTCTGAATCAATATTAAAAAGTTGCAATTGAGTTATCAAACTTTGGATTTCATCATTTTTTTTAAAGCCCTAATAAGTGTATAAAATACATTTATTATTCACCCTCCAATATAGATCATCCACGTGTTTCAACTCCAAACACAAGTGGAAGAGACACATCAGCTAAGTTAGAACTTCGTCTAATTTGGATTTTACTCCAAATAATTGTATTTTTTCTATTTTATCTAAGTCGAGACTTTCGAACTTTTGGCACCTAAGGGTCACACCATGCTAAGAATGTAATGCTACAATTTCGATGAATTTTCTTTTAATCATGCCTTTCAATTGGGAAAAAAAGTGACCATTTACCCTTTTCAAAATCACAAAATAATTTCAGTCAAACCATTGGGCACTTATTAGATATATTTGATGAAAAGAAAATAAGAGGTGTATTACATTTTCAATCAATACAAAAAACACAGGTTGAGCTTCAAGTCAACACTCAAACCTATCTCAATTCTTTTCTTGGCGTGATTCATCAGCTCTCTCGTCCAAACACATGAAAACAAATTTGTGTTGTGTAAAGAAAGCACAAAGACATAATGGGTAACAAGTGCCCGGTAGAAGATGTGAAAATATATTTTTCAATGCATGTCGAGTTTGATGAATCAACTTTCCTCTATGCTTAATAGAATCCCTTACTCGAGTATTACTCTTCATTCAAATATCCCTCGAGGGCAACATCCACTCCCTACTATAACCACTCTTTGCTACAACCTCTCGTTTTACTATAATCCATCTCCTCAACCAGTCAGATCACTTATTAAGAATCTAGTCATCGAACAACTGCACTAAATAACTTTTTATTTAGTTACAACCTTAGCTTATTAATTTTATTTAAATTTTTGCTATTTATCTTCTTCTGAATAAGTAAACAGTGGTTATGGATTCTTTATCCACTATTGCATTTAAGTAGAAAATGGACTCATGTAGTCTGTGTTTTAGGAAGTTGTTATGTAATTATCTATTTAAAGCCAACACTATTAATGAAATGAACATCAATTATTCAACGTTAAAAAATATAGATCTTTGGGGATCTTCGAGAGGTTTAGGCTTCCTCAAACGAAACTAAAGTATTTCCTTATTTTCTTATTTTAGTTCTTTTATTTTGTGATCCAAATTCCATTGGATGTTCATGGATTGGTTGAAAGAAGTGTTAAAGAGGAATGGGAAGTTTTGGGAAACAATTTGGACCGAAACTTAGAACTTGGGCGCCATTGGAAGTGCTACTGCCACCGCTCTCCTACCGCTCGCTCAGGCTACGTATATATTCGGAAAAAAATTGTTTCATTTTTTTTTTGTCGCAGTTTTTGATCATCTTTCCAATCATAACATATTCTTTTGGGTCATATATATAATCCACGAATTATATGACTTTGTTTGAGAATCAAGTTAGAAACATAATATTTTGTATTCTTTTTCCATATTAATAAATTCATCATTCTTCTATCAATTTTTCTTGTGTTGTGATTGCTACTTCATATTGTACCATATAATTTTGTTTCATTTATTCCTAACAAGTGATATTAGAGATTAAAGTTTGATTTGTTCGAGGTTTTATTCTTGATGGCAACCATGAAGTATGATATTCCACTTTATGTAGTACTAGATTCTCGTTATGGCAAGTAAAGATGTGAGTAGGGTTTGCTTAGATGGATTTGGGCGACTCTTTGTTGGGATTTAACAAGATGCCCCTCAAATTGGCGGTTGGAGGAGAAATAATGTAGGATCAAAAGATAATTTCTCAAATTCATCTTTATCTTTCGAATCACATTTTTCAAGATGTTTTGAAAGAGAAAATTGCAACTGCATTATGGTTAAAATTGGAGAAATTGAACATGACTAAGAATCTAACTAGTAATTTGCATTTGTAATAGCGTTTGTATTCTCATCGTATGATAGAAGGTACATCCTTAGAAAATCACTTTACTTTTTAAAAGAAATTATTGCTAATTTAGAAACCTTTGAGGTTAAGTATGATAAAAAAGATTTAGGTTTGATTTTACTGTGTTCATTGCCTGCTTCACATGTGTCATTTAGAGACAGGATATTATATAGTTGTGATACTCTCACCATTGAAGAAGTATGTGATGCTTTATTTTCAAATGAGAAGATGAAGCATATCATTGGATTTGAAGCTCATGGAGAAGACCTTGTTATTTTATGGTGGTTATGATAATGGCAATTCGAAATCTAACTCTAGTAATAAAATTTGTAATTATTGCAAGAAGAAAGTGGCACATAAAGAAGAATTGCTACAAGTTGTAGAATAAAGAAAAATTGGCTCCAATTAAAAAGGCTAAGCAACCGAAAATTTCAAGCGAGGCCGATGTAGTAGAGAACTGTTTGAGTGATGGATAACTTTTGATTATTTTCGACGACGATTTCAAACCTAACAAGGATTGGATTTTTTATAAAGCTTGCACTTTTCAAGTGTCCTAATTGGGATATGTTTTCAACATATGAAGAAGTTTTGAAAGGTGTAGTTATGGGCAACAACACATCCTATAAGGTATCTGATATTGGAATGATCATACTTCAGATGTTGGATGGGGCGATCATAATACTTGATGCAACGAGACACGTTCCAGATTTGAAGAAAAATCTTATCTCTTTGACTACTCTTCATTCAAAAGGGTACAAGTTCGTTGATAAATGTAGATTCTTGAAGGTTTGTAAATGTGGTCATACTGTGCTGAAGTGAAAGTGAAGGTCCCAGTTGTATGTCATGCAAGGTTGTGTAGAATATTTGAAGATCAATCATCAGAGGTTTAGCACTTTGGTAGATATTCAATTTGGTACAATACTGTTGGAGTTTGGTTTGTGGTCCATGTTAAATAATACATCTCAATCAAATTTAGAGGTTATGGATAATGCCGCTTTGCTGCAACTACCAGTTGTGCCATCATATTCAATTGTTAAAATAAATATTAGGCCTCCACATAGGTACATGAACATTGATTTAGTTGCGTACGCTTTAAGTGTGGTTGAAAGTGTTAACTTTAAGAAATAACCTTCTACAAAAGTATTTTGTGGTGTTGATTTTATTTCAGAGTGTGGTTTTTGCCTTGTTTGGTAATTGTTAATTTATTCTGTGATTTTGTTGCTCGTATTGATAATTCAAGCAAACTTTGAGAACTCGAGATAATTCTGCGAGCAATATTTTCATTCATTTATCCTAGTTGGACTTTGTGGAAGATGGGGAGAATTTTGTTGAAAAGCCATTGGTTTATTCCTTCCAGATGAATTTGTCTCCAGGTGGAGAAATTTTGTAATTTTGTTCATTGCGGTGAAATTTGTGTTAAGGTAGAGATTTCTCATTTTGTAATCCAAACTCTGTTGGATGTTCATGAATTGGTTGAAAGAGGTGTTAAAGAGATATAAGAAGTTTTGGGGACAGAAATTGGGCGTTTAGAATCATTTTCGATCGAAACTCAACGCTTGGATGCCATTGGAAGCATTGTCGCCGCCGCTCGCTTACCGCTCGAGTGTTGCTTGCCTCGCTCGAGGCTGCCACTCGAGTGGCGCATGTATCTTGGGAAAATGTATTTCCTTTTTTTGACATGATTTTTGATCATCTTTCCAACCTAAAATATTCCTTTGGGTCCTATATATAATCCACGAATTGTATGGTTTTCGTAGACTTTGTATGAGTTAGAATCAAGTTAAAAGTACAATATTTTGTATTCTTTCTTTATATTAATGAATTCGTCATTCATCTATCAATTGTTCTTGTGTTGTGCTTATTACTTTATATTGTGCTATATAATCTCGTTTTTCTATTCTTAACAAATGGTATCAACATACATAATTTTTGTTCGGATTCTAACAAGTTCGAATATAATGTGTTTGTAATAGCTTCATATGTTCAGAATATTTGCTAATATTAATGCACCATCACTAGGTCTTACGTTTTCAATTAAAAAAAAAAAAAGTGTGCCAGATTATGCAATCTCCACTTGACACTAAATGGAAAGAAGTCTTGCGATGCTTGAGAGGAAACTGGTTGTTGAGTATCTGTCCCATGACCTGGGTTGTTCAGGTCAATAAATTGGTCTAATTAAAAAGATTCAATGATAATTATGATTGATAAGGGATTAAGTTAACTAGGAATTTTAGTTAAAGTCGTAAATTACCGAGGAAACCTTGCACGCGGTCTTTCATCGTGCTGGTCGGAAAAAGAATAGGAAAAGAAAAAGGAGAGCCCTACTAGGACTTTTAGATGATGCACCAATTATTATTATTATTATTGACCAAACTTTTTGATAGCTCAACTTTATGTGGTGCGATTGTCTTGAAATTTGGGTAGCGTGTTAAAAATCTGAAAAGTAAAGAATTTCGATTGGATCTTTCTTTATTGTTTTTCAGTTATATTCCAAGAATAATTTTCTTGAGATAGTTGTGATTAGATAGTTATTATTGTTGCTTTTGGAAGATTCCATCTTAGAGAGACAGGATTTTTAGGTACCAAAAATTGTTAATTCTTGATTATTTGGGTAGTCTCTAGTATTATGTAGAAAGGTCGTTGTACCCATTATTATTTGTTAATGATAAAAATCAGATCAATAATTTTCTCCCACATGTCAAGGTTTTCGCTTCATCAACTCATTAATTTTGATGTTCAAATTGGAGCAAATTACTATTTGGAGAGAAATATTTGAATTGTGCATGGTTTCTTTCTATTAAGTGAGGATATTTATAAATTTTCCTTGGGGCTTTGGGGCAATTAAGTTATTTAGGAAAAATGATAGATGATGACTTTTTATTGATTAACTTTTAACTGATTCTGTTATAATATCACATTTTAGTCATTAATTTACGTGCAATTCATTTATTGATTTTGGAGCGACACTTTGAATATTTGTGTACATGCGCCTTAATACCCATTTTTAGCTTAGTTTAGATGCAAAAATGGTTCGCCTATACTTAGTGCGAGCATTTTTCGCATTCTTATGGCGAGGTTCGCATAGTGTTTTTATTGATTCCAACATTATTGTTTACAGTGAAAAATTTAATTGAAATTGTGCCAATGGACTTAGACAATTGTTGAATCACGTTGTTTTGCTAAGTACAAGTAGAGTCGAATAACATTACTCTGTGCAACATTTATTTTGCAAGTATAAATTGTTCAGTCCCAAGAATTTGGGATGGCGGTTTATAAGTATAACATCATGCAAGGAGTGTTAGCTACTTGGCATTTTATACATGTAAACTGAAAAATGCCATCTTTATTCTTCTATGCATTTAACCTAGCATTGTAAATTTAATTGATTAACATCCAATTAATTTATGTTCACCTTAAGCACAACCATTATTTCTCAACTCTTTAATTCTCATACTTATTTTTAACCACACATTTATACAATAATTTTTGTTCGCATATTAACTCAAAAATTTTCTCCACTTAAGAATCCACACATTTTTCAAAAAATTACTATTTAAAACATTATTTTTTTCAATTTCTTTTCATAATGGCTATCAAATAGGGGCTTAAGTTTAGTCTTAAGAGAACAACCCTTCATAAAAGTTGACCTTTTTTTTTTTTTCTTTATGTGATAAAAGAATGCCTTCATGGGAGAAAGAATTATGCAAGGTGGCTTATTCACTAGATTGGTTCATGTCGCATGCATATTTACGTAGGGTATATGGTTGCAATTCAACAAAGTCTATTGTATACTATCATCAGACCACCTTAGTTTCTCACAAAATTTTGAAGATAACTTTTATTATTGAGGGGGATCGTATTATACATGAATGACAAAATGGCTCGTCGGCACGAGTCACAAGAAAAGTCTGAGCTGAGCCGGCTCGTGGCTCAAAACCACTGAGCCAAGGCTCGGGCCGAGTCCCACTTTGGGGCAAAGGCTAGAGCCTGAACTGCAGCCAAGTTTAAAAAAAAAAAAAATCATTTAGCTGCCTACAAACGCTGGCATCTATGTTTAAATATTAAAAAAAATAAAAAAAATCGAGTGGCTCGACTCGACTCGGCTCGTATTCGGTTCGAGCCTAAAATTTTTGACAGAATAAAAGCTCGGTTCGACTTGGGCAAAAAAAGCTTGGACCATTTTTACTCGAACCGAGTTCGAGCTTTGAGGCTTGGCTCGTTGACACCTCTAGTATTATAAATGAAAATAAATTACTTGTCCAAAAAAAAAAAAAACACGATGAAAAGAAAAATGCATTTTGAAATAATAATTTGATAAAAAAAAAAAAAAATCATTTAGCTGCCTGCAAACGCTGGCATCTATGTTTAAATATTAAAAAAAAAAATGAAAAAAATCGAGTTGGCACGACTCGACTTGGCTCGTATTCGGTTCGAGCCTAAAATTTTTTGCAGAATAAAAGCTCGATTCGGCTCGAGCAAAAAAAGCTCGGACCATTTTTACTCGAATCGAGTTCAAGCTTTGAGGCTTAACTCGTTGACATCACTAATATTATAAGTGAAAATAAATTGCTTGTCCAAAAAAAAAATGATGAAAAGAAAAATGTATTTTGAAATAATAGTTTGATAGAGAATGTGTGGTTAAAAAATAAAAATTTTGAATTTACATTTAACATTATTTTATTAAAAAATGTGTAATTGAAAATAAGAAAGAAAAATGCATTTTTAAAATAATGGAGATAAAAAGGGCTTAGAGATTATATGATTTACTTTGTGAGTTTTGATATCAAATTATCATATGTTTAAGTTCTACTTTGTGACTTAGCCCCAGTTTGATAACTATTAAAATAAAATTTCTTTTTTTTTTAATTTATTTTTAATCACACATTCTCATAATAAAATATTCTGTACGTAAATTTCAAATTTTATTTTACATTTTAACAACATATTCTTTAAAAAAAAAAAATCAAAATTCATTTTTCCAAAAAAAAAAAAAGCCTAATTTTAATAATTGTCAAACGTGGGCTTAAAATATTCATAACAACATTTTAAAATCACGATGCATATGCATGTATAATCATTAATTGATGTTGAATATTTGCTTCCCTATGAAAAAAATAATCCCATTTTTAAACATACATTCTAATTGATCAATAAATATTTTCTACTTATTTATCACTTATTTCTATTTATTTATAAATTAAATTGTTTACAAATTCTTTCCAAACTGTCTTAACTTTGATTAACTTAGTTCCTTTTTGACTCTATTTTTATTTTATAAGATCAAGAATTTTTAATAATATATTTTATGAACTTTTATTTAAAAAAATAAAAATAAAATTATATACACACACACACACACACTGCAAGTGCACTACTACAATTCAATTTAGCCTTTGTTTAGTGGTTATTAAAATCTTGATTTTAACTTGTGAAAGTTGATAAATAATTTTAATCACATAGGTTCATAAATTTTTAATTATATCATCAATTTTTATAAAAATTTACTTAATTTTAGTCTTATCTCGTTAACTTTTATCAAAATTTACTTAATATTAATCTCCATAAAGTATGAGCTTATTTTTAGATAAATAAAGAACGAGAAAGTCAACCATAGTTACATAAAAAAAAATGCTTTGCTAGAGGCGATAAGCAGCACTCTGAAAATAGAAATAAAAATTGGAACTTGGAAGGAAGCTTCTATATAAATAGGGTAAGATCCCCGCACACAACTTTTAATTATTCTCGCTGCTGCTGCTGCTGCTGCTTCTGCTTCTTCTTCTTCACAAACTCTGCCAAATTGCGTCCCAGAATATTTATTTAATTATTAATCTCGCCACGCAGATAAACAGTAGAATTTTATGGACCCGAATATTATGAAATTCCTCGAAGAAGACGAGGTGAGCCCGATACATGTTTAATCTCGTAGATATTATATTTGATTATAGGATTTTAAAGACTGGGATTTTTTTGACAATTTAATGGGTTTTCAGGATGAAACAATGCCTTCTGGGGCTGATGTGGAGGCATTCACGGCTGCATTGAACAGAGATATTGAAGGGGATACTTCTACATCGCGGCTGCCGAGTTCAGATAACGGTATTCAATTACCTCCGTTTATTGTTTGATTTGATGTTTGAATGGAATTTCTGGGTTATTTATTGTTTTTTGTTATTTAGCGTTTCAATTTGGTAGTTCTAATTATAATGAATTTTCCTTTGGGGCGAATTGAGGTTGACAAAATAGGGTTTTACTCAGTAATGAAATATTGTCTTTGGACATCGAAGGCCTTTACTGTTTAAGTGGGAGAAACAAGAAGATGTAAAAGAAATAGATTTAGGCAAGGGGGAAAAATATGAATATGCACAGATTTTAAGTTACTGATATGTGCGAAATTATTCTATTCAAGTGATACAGTATGAAAAGGAAAATGGTCATTAAGGAATATATAGTTGCTGCATCAGAATAACGCAAGAACAAAGAAGGCGTTCAAAAACTTTGTAGTCAATAATTCATTGATTCTTAAAACCCAATACCAACTAATAACCAAGTTGATATACTCTCAATTAAATTTTAATTAATTTTGAAACCAAATTTCCGGACATGGGTTCTAAATCTTCTTTTATTGAAAAACCCCTACAACCTAGAGTCTAGTTTATTAGAATCACAAAATGACCCGTAAACTATTAAGAACATCAAAGACTCTATTTTTACTAAAAGAGAAAAAGGAAATAAAATTTAAACAAAAGTTGAATCTTTGCATCCATCTTCGTCATTCTACCAGGCTTACGAAGATTTACCCTCAAATCTTGTTCTGCATTCTCATCTGACGTCTTGTAATGGCAATATAATCTGTAAGTTAATGCTTGATGAAATCAAAATATTATTACTGATCCCATGTGCTATTTATCTACATATTCCGAATTCTAGTGCCATTTTCCTTTTCTCTCATCTTCACAGTCCCTGACCTTCTTCTTTTGTTTTCGTGTGTGTGTGTTCTAATGTCAGATAAAAAATAAAAAAGAAGAAAAAAGCTTGCTGCCCTTTTGTATGAATCATCAAACTAGTGTTTTTGAACCAATCAACACCAATATGGCAACATCTGCTACCTCAATAGACTATCAACAAACATACAGGCAGCTTATTCATGCTTTCCTATTCCACTAAAGCGAATAGTTTAACTAACAAACCCTATACCATAACTATTAGGAGACTACTAATTACCGCCACTGCCTCCTCAGTAGCCTTCAAGTGCTGCATGTCTCTAGTTCCTAATTCTGTGCAAATCATTATCAATAAATGTCTCCAAATTATGGTCCATCACAGATTTTACCAAAGCCAGGGCAGTTTCCCTAGCTTCCTTTTCTTCAAGATTGTTTCCATAGTGGGTTGGTAACTGACCAAGAAAATCTCCAATAATTTTGCCTTCCCAAGACTGCCTGACCCATTTCCTAGGTCAAGCAATTATCGAATGATCTGCTGTTGCTGAGAAGCTGCAGGAAACTGACAAGTTTAGTTTTTAGCTTCAATTTCTGGTTTAGCTGTCACATATAAGCTATATAACTTCCTAGTGCATGACAGAGAGAATGTTCCAGGAGGTTAAGGTTTAGATATTGTAGAAGTATCCTTTTATTATTCTGATTAATTTCAGTATTTTTAGTTGATTTCCAGCAAACAAGTCAATTAATTTCTTTGCTGATTTGTTTCCTTAATTTAAAGGATTTGGGAAGATTATTTCCAAGTTTGTTAGTTTTCTTTTGGGGAGATTTGATAGGCTGTTATTCCCCAAGTAATAGATGGATTTCTCATCTATAAAATGGGTTGTGCACTATTATTTTTAAGTTGGAATAATGAACCCTAAAATTCCTATAAGACTAAACACGAAATGGCCACTGAGAGACATAGCACCTCCACCTCAGCCTCCGAAGTCACCTCAAATCAAGAAGCCATGATCTCCAGCAGCAATAGTGGAAGTTCGGATGGCAACCCATTCTCATTACAGGACACAAACTGAATGGGAACAACTATCTCCAGTGATCCCAATCTGTGATGATGTTTATTTGCGGTAAGGGAAAAGATGACTACCTTTTGGAGTTGCAACCAAGCCAACAAAAGATGACCAAAGTTCAAACGTAGGAAGTCTGAAAACAACGTGGTCATGTCATGGCTGATTATTTCCATGACTAACGAAATAGGAGAAAATTTTCTTCTCTATGGAATGGCACAAGAGATTTGGGAGGCCGTGAAATAAACATATCCCGATAAGGAGAATTCTTCAGAGTTTTTCTACATAGAGAGCATTCTTCATGATTTACATCAAGGAGATTTGATGGCTACCAAGTATTTCAACACCCTCAACAACTATTAGTAGCAGTTAGATTTGTACGAGGAATACCCATGGAGATGTCCTGAAGATGGAATCAGATACAAGCAGATTGTAGAAAGAAAGAGGCTATACAAGTTTCTAATTGGACTCAACAAATATCTTGATGAGATTCGAGAGAGAATTCAAGGAACAAAACCACATCCTAACCTTCGAGAAGCATTTTCTAAAATCCGACTAAAAAAGAGTAGAAAAAGGATTTTTTTTTTTTGCTGTCTGAAGTCCAGCTAGAGGAGAAAATAAATGCAATGGTAGTGTTTGAAAATTGCAATTCATGGTTTCTTTTTGCTTTCTTTCACTGCTGGGCGGTATATTATGGTAGTCTGTTTTAAATGGGAGGAAGAATTGTTTATTATGGAGCCTGGAATATAGATTGGAAATATAATTCCTGTAGATTTCAATAAATAAACTAATCTTCTGCATGATGCTGTTGTGTGTTCTTCGAAAGAAAAGTTGAATTTGGATTCTACAAGCTTTATGCTAAAGTTTGTGGTGCTTTTAAATAATTATAGTGTGAATATGTGTTTCCCAAAAGTCCACATTTTTCTGACCAGTGTACCTAGTCATCTTCATTTAATGTGTCCAAAGCCTTTTTTTTTTTCCCTCCAGTCAGATAATGATTCGTCTGAACTGTAAAATCTTGCAGTTTTGGCTTGACATGATGATAATTTTGTCCAAATTTCAAAAATGTAATACAAGTGAATGGACAATAATGTTGAATATTTGAATATTGTTGCAATATGCAATTGGATGAAGTGTCCCTGATTTATAAACCTGCAATTAATCTGTACCTTTCCTGAAAACTAATAAATGATCGTCGTCATCTCTCTTTGAATGTTGACACTAATTACTGTTGCAGAATTTCCTCATTTGTACATAATTAAAGCTGCATCTGACCATGTAGTGAAAGTCTAACTAACAAGACAACATTGTGCATGTCGAGCTAATGGGGCATGCTTGTATCAAAATTACATGAATATCTACATGACACCCCACAACTTAAAATCACTTTTGGGAAGAACAAAAATTGATGACTAGGGTTATTGTAAGAAAGTGGTCTTGATCCTCAAAATATATCTATTTTAGTTTCTTCTTTCATTCTATTTGGTGGCTTCCGTATATGTACTGCTGAAATCTGCAAAAACTGTTGCCTTTATCCTTATTTCGGTTGCCTAGTATGATGTAAGAGATTACCAAGATCATTTGATAATGAACTTAATCAATCCCCATCTCCCTTTTGATTGCATCGTGGTTGCAGTTAGCTAATTTCTACCATCGATTTGTTTTAACTACTTTATAAGGAGATGGTCATATCTTTATTTAAGATTCCAAACTAAATATTGAAGAACAAGTATGCTTGCGTACTAATGAGATTTGCTAGCATATTTAAATCCAAGTTCTTTCTTTCTATTCTCAATTTTTGCTTGTAAGAAACTTTTTCATCTTCCTGATGCATGCAACTTTATAAGTGCAGCAGTCTTATCTCAAGGAAGCAGCCATACCTCGAGTTCGTATCTTTCACAATGGCAATCTTCCAGCCATGATGAAAGTGTCAATTTTCAATGTGAGCATGATCTAACTGCTATGGAGCAAACTGAGCAACAATCATCTCAATCGCAGCAGCTACGGCAAGGTGGGCCAGAATCTGAGAATCAGAAAACACAATCTGACCAGAATAATGTTCCTGTATCTCAATCAATGAGTGTGCAGATATCTGAAAAGAATTCCGTCCAAACAGTAGAGGCAGACCCTGAAGAAAATCCAGACAGCGAGGCACAGTTGCACAAATTACAGAATATGACTAACCAACAGCCCATGGCAATGGGGTCGAATAATCAACTTAAGCTGGCAATGGGTACCAAAAATCAACAGTCCATGTCAACAGGAACAGGGAATCACCAAACTACAGCTATGGGAATGGGTAATGAACATGCCTTCGGAATGGGGAATCAACATGCCATGGGAGCTGGGATAAGTAGCCAACAGTCCACCTCAGGGATGAATAATCAGCAGACGGTGGCAAGTAATAATCAACAGCAGGGTAATCCATTGAAATTAGGCAAACAAGTGCCATTTGGCCTGTTGCTTCCTATCATACAACCACAACTTGACAAGGATAGAGCCATGCAACTTCACACTCTTTACTTCAAACTTAAGGTGATGCTCGTTACTTCTTCATAACAAATGTCTTTCTCTTGTAAAGATCTAGCGTTTGTATTAGCTTCTAGCTAACAGCAGTTGCCTCTTTTCAGAAAAATGAGATCTCGAAAGATGTTTTTGTCCGACACATGAGAAGCGTTGTAGGGGACCAGATGTTAAAGATGGCTGTATATAAATTGCAGACTCAACAAGTAATGAATATTATATCATTAATATGTTTATAGTTGAATTGAAAATGCATAACTTTATTTGTGGATTGATTCCAAAATCAGGCTTCAAGGAACACGCAGACTGCACCGAATCAAATCCCATTACAGCCTCAGGCCTCTGCACGACAACCCCAAATGCCATCAACTGGTGCCAAATCCTTCTCTGAAATACTATTAATTTAACAATCGTACCAAAAGGCTCCCAACTCTTCTTGTGATACTCATATTTCTTCATTTTCTACACAAATTAACAGATTCAACAAGCGATAGTAGTGCTCCGAAATCCCAGGAGGTGGAACGTCAGGTAGATTCACATGGAATGGAAATAAATCAAATGGCATCTTCCACTTTGAATGTTTCGAGTCATGAGTGGAAGCAGCCAACATTTCCGATTCAGGGACTTAATAAACAGCAGCAACAGCAATTCTCACAGGCATCTTTTCCTACATATGGAAGTCCTGGGAGTAGTTATCCTCCTTATTCTGCTACATCTCTCAGACAGCAACCTCCTGATTCACAAATGAGGCAAGTTACAGCTCATCAGAACATGAATGCTAACCAGTTGGGAACTACGACACAGGCTATGAGTATGATGAATGTGCCTAAGTTTGGCAGGCCTAATGCTTTTGGTGAACCGAATAAAATGCAACCTGGAGCCCTGTCTCACATGAACAATAACACGACACTGCAACAAAATCCAGTCCAGTGGCCATCATCCACCAGCAAGGAACAGAAAATTGGAGTTTCATCATCAATGTCTTATGTGAAGCAGGAACAAGTTGATCAGTCAAATGACCAACAACACAAAGTACAGTTGTCCACCACACAGGCATCATCGTTGTCTTCTGCACAGGTTGATCAGGGAAATGCTGCAGGTAATTTGCAGGACGAATACTTTGAGATGCACTCTTCTAAAATGGGATTCGCAAGGCCAACGAGCATGATACCGACAAATTCACTGCCCTCTTCCATTACAAGCCATTTTGAAACCAATACATTGGTAATCTTCGGAAATCCTGTGTCTCTCTGGTTACTCTATTGTGCTTATACTAATGTGTGAAATAAATATGGTTTAGCCCGAGTTATAATCACTGCGTTGAGCCAAAAATATGGCGCTAATAGTTGCTTTCTCTAGTGATTTTAAAGGTGCTAATCATATTTATCTCATTATTCTTGTTCTTGTGGTCGTTTATGTTAGTACTCTTGTTCATGTACCATTTTTTATTTTTTTAGTGGGATTCTTGTACCTAGGAATTTGCCTTGAGCGATTGAAGTGAAACTTCGGAAAAAAATAAAATTTCTGCAATTTTGCAGTTCTTATTCCTGCTTCATTGCATTGACCCAAGACCTTGGAACTAATAGTTGTTCTCGTGGCCGTGGTGGTTGTAATTTTTTGTCATTATTTTTCCTGTTGTTAGTCTGGCTAACAGAGTCAAAGCATAATTTTTCAATGAATTCTTCTAATTTCCTGATAATTATTGTATCTCTGACTCCCCTTCTTTGCTCTCTATCTCAAGCTGCAAGTTTTTTTTTGTTTAACTTCTTGTTCTACATGTCATTGCCTATTTCTAATGTTCATCGTGCTCAGAACGGACGGAATAAAAAAGAACCAGAATTATAGAAGAAGAGAGAGGAGAAAATGGGAGAAGAAAGGGTAAGAAGGGGAGGGAGAAGAGGATGTGAGGAAGGACAGAGAAATATGTTTGTATTTAATAATATAAGGTTAATTAAAACAAAGTACTAACCCCTTGTTATATACTTTTTTAGAAAGACTAAATTAAGTAGGAAACAAATAACATAAAATACTATAAAATCTTTAAAACTGGACCCTAATTGCTTTTCTAAAATAAGAATCCAAACTTGGAAAGTCTTCATATAAAATATCTAATGGGATCTCCCACTCGCTGGCTGCCTACATCTTATTTCGGGTAGTTGCCTGGGGGATGTGGATGGTTCTAATAGTTACAGTTTCTCTCAGTGCTTTGGTCTCGTTGTATGTTTTCTTTTGGGTTTCTCTCTTTCAAGCTGAAGCATAATTTTGAGACGAGAAGTGTTACAGTGCAGGGAGAAATGGGAGCATGTTATGAAAATCTGCCCTTACAATTAAATAATAATATATATCTGGTTATTTATGATTATCTAGGGGTTACTTCATCCTCTACTTTTGCTTTCTTGTTCAATCAGTCAAACTCCCGGATACCTTCTTTGATTGGACCTGGAAATAATTCTAAGGCTGCCCCCAAAAGGACTTCTGTTGGGCAGAAGAAGCAACCTGAAGCACTTGGTTCTTCTCCACCTCCATCAAGGTGATGCCAATTTTTATATCAAAAAATTTGCTATGCCTATAACATGACAAGCATATTAACTTGTTCAGACATAACAATGAATCCTCCTCATTTGGATGTTGCATTTATTTATATATCTTATAGTAAGAAGCAAAAAGTGTCTGGAGACTTTCTGGATCAAAGCATTGAACAACTCAATGATGTTACTGCCGTAAGCGGAGTTAATATCAGGGTAACCACTCTTTCAACCTTATCGAGTGATGGACAGAAAACCATTTGTCTGTCCACTCCAAGACATTAGCATCACTTAATTTATACTCGACATATGATGAGTTTTTTATTTTTTTATTTTTTTCCCATATGAAATACAATGTATAACACAGGAGGAGGAAGAACAACTATTTTCTGGCTCCAAGGAAGAGTTTCGGGATTTGGAGGCATCTAGACGGGTTGTTCAAGAAGAAGAAGAAAGGCTGATGTTGCATAAGATTCCACTTGAGAAGAAACTAACAGAAATCAGTGAAGTGTTCTCTATGTTAACAGTATTTGATTGCTATCATATCTTATTTTATCCGTGGTAAGGAGCAACTTTAGTATAATGAAGATTAACCTTTTGGGTTTCTTCATCTTCTCTGTGTGGCAGTGGCTAAGTGTGGTTTAAAGAATATAAGCAATGACGTGGAGCGATGCTTGTCCTTGGTGAGCCTTTAATGTGCCTATACTCTAATTACGATTTCTCATGCTTTTTCTAGGAACTATATTGGGGTAATTTTTTGACCATCAAGGGAGATTTTAGATCTTCAAAATCTTTTTGTTGCATTTGACACTATATACCTTTTCAACTTAGAAAGCTTATTCTCTTCAAATGAATTGTGCAAAAAAAAAAAAAAAAAGAAGGAAAAAAAAGAAAAAGAAAAAGAAAAAAAAATTATAATTATGCTGTATAAAAGATGTGCCAAGCTTTGATTTATCTATGGATATCGTACTTGTAGTGTGTGGAAGAGAGAATGCGTGGACTCATTACAAATTTAATCAGATTGTCAAAGCAGGTTAGTTTCCATATTTTACTTTTTTCTATTTCTTCCAATTTTTTGGTGAAAAAGTTGGAAAATGCTTTTTATTTGAATGGGATATCCAACTAATCTTAGATAAATATTTATGATTTCTCTAGAGGGTTGATACAGAGAAGCCAAGGCACAGGACTGTCATCACTTCTAATGTTCGGCAACAGATTATGATGATGAATAAAAAAGCTCGGGAAGAATGGGAAAAGAAGCAGGCTGAAACAGAAAAACTTCAAAAACAGAATGAAGTAAAGCTCTTGTGCTTCCGGTTACTGCTGTTGTTTAACATTATTTCTTCCTTCTTTATGTGTGAATTTTAAGCATCTCTGATCATTTGAGGATGCAGCCTGAGAGTGCTACTGGAGTCGATGGTGACAAGGAGAAGGATGAAAATCGTGTAAGATCAGCGAAGGTACGGAAATGTCTCCAGTGCTGTCTGGAAGATGTGATATCATTACTTTCTAAGCTTTGGGTCGTTTCAGGCTAACAAAGAAGAGGATGATAAGATGCGTGCAACAGCGGCAAATGTTGCTGTCCGAGCTGCTACTGGAGTTGGTGACATGCTTTCAAGGTGGCAATTAATGATTGAGGCCAAGCAGAAGCAGGGAGGAACTGATGTGGCATCTGATTCTGTGTCTGGTAAAGATGTTGTGCAGAAGCCTTTACCATCCTCTGCAAGGCGCACAAAGGAAAATCAAGAAGCAGAAAAACGTGGTCATTCAGCTGCCCTTAACACCCCTGGTACGTTGGTTTATCATTGCTCAAGTACCAAGCAGGCAAGTATGGTTTTATAATAGTTAAACATGCTGCCTTGCACATTTATGCTGTTTACAAGTAAAAATGAATTCATAGGTCTCAGTTAGATGATCTTTTTTTGGGCGAACTTGCCTAAGCTTTGAATGAGCTCATGACTGTATATTGGGCTATGAAAGTCATGAGTTGGCATTTGTTTGAGTTTATTAGGCTAAATTTAAAACTGGTTCAGATCCATAGTTTGAAGCCAAATCTGTTTTTCTATAATCAGTCATGCATTAAATTTGAAGATGATGAAGATGGTAGGTGAAGAAAATTTGAAGTTGATGACCATAGAGAAGAATGTGAAGTAACTGAAGTGTAGAGATGAATATGAAGTCAATGAAGCCAATCGGATGTGATGATGTCATTGGCACAGTTATATTTGAACACACTTACTAGAATAAAGGATGCAAACTCAAATTTGAAAGGAAACCTTTTCTGGGTAACTCTTTTTAGAAGATACGATCTCATTTAGTCCGAATAGTTAGGAGTGTAGTTAGGATAAGTTTCTATATTCAAATTTGTAATTTTTAAATCCTAGGAGAGTATCCCTATTTCTAAGGGATAAGTTGTTAGTATTTCTTAGTTTATCTTAACGTTAATAGCCTATAAATTGTAACCTAATTGTAAAGAATTAATATTAGAAATGCCCTTTATTCTCCAAAGGTCACATAGTATCAGTCGGATATGGCACTTTATTTATTTATATTTTTAAGCCCTTAATTGCTGGATAATACTGAGCCTTAACCCTCCTTCATCCCAGTTTATTCGATCTATATTAACCTTAATCACCCCATTATTTTTTGCCATAATCAACCTGCAACCGTGGTGTAAACACCTTGTTTTTCCCAGCTTTCACTGCTGGTTTTTTTCCTGTAGCTGCAAAAGTCAGTTGTGCTGTGTTTTCTGGTTTGAAAACAAAGCTTTCTCTCTACCCTTTGTTAATTGCTGAAAAAGCATCAGGTCTTGGTCTTTTTTTTTTTTGGGCCCTGACTACTAACCATAAACCTGCCGCCGTAGCCCGCCTAACTCAATACACTTCTTGGATTTTACAATGTTCGAAATAGTCGTAGACTCCAACCGCTTAAGCAACAATGGTGAACCCAAGAATGCTATGGTCTCAACAATAAGAGAGTTGCAGACCATCCAGTCGTCTATCGACTAACTGATCATAATTACTTGAAATGGTCTCAACTAGTTTGGACCTTTCTAAAGGGAAAAGGAAAGATGAGTCATCTCCTAGGAACTGGACCAAAAGAAGGTGATCCAAAATTTGAAGCTTGGGATGAGGACTCTGTGGTCATGTCTTGGTTATGGAACTCCATGAAACTTGAAGTTAGTGACACCTCCATGTTTTTATCAACATCAAAGGAGATTTGGAAATCCATTCGACAGACCTATTTCAGAAAACAAGATACTGCACACTTGAGTATGACGGATCATGGAGACGATCAAAGTTTAGAACAGCATATAACTTCAGCAAGGAGGAAATAGATAGCTTAAGGAACCTACTTGTTAAATTGGAGGCTCCTAGCCCAAGCACTTGTTCGTTGGTACACTCAGGTAATCCTCTATTTCATGTGGTTTAATTGCCTCACAGAAAACATTTGCAGACATTTAGGTCATTTACTCCGGAGCCACTAATCACATGACTCGCTCTTATAGTTCATTTAGCACTTTTGTTCCTTGTCCCAGTAATAGAAAAATAGCCACTGTAGATGGCTACTTAACCAATGTTTTCGGCTTTGGAAAATTTCGAATGATTTCCTCATTTGTCCTTAAAAAAGTGCTCCATGTTCCCAAGTTATCTACCAATCTTTTTGTCTATCCATAAACTCACAACTGACTTGAATTGCAAATCTACAGTACTAATTGTGTATTTTAGGACCTGGTCCAAGAAAATGACGATTGGACATGCTTAGGAAGACAACAGGTTGTACCTTCTTGAAACATCTACTAACATGGATGGAAGTACAAGCAAATTACCCCTACATTTTTTTTTCAGGACACTCACGCCCTAATAAAGAGCAAATTTGGCTACACATCAACGGGTTGGACATCCTTCTTTTAGAATTCTTAAAATTATGTTTCCTTCATTCTTTAAAGAGATTGATAATTAGAAGTTCCATTGAGATGTGTGTGAAATTGCCAAACATAGACGTGTACCCTTTCCCATTAGTAATAAAGGATGTTCTATTCCTTTGTCATTGATTCATAGGATATATGGTGCCCTTCTCTTATTCATAATGTTTTTGGGGCTCATTGGTTTGTTACTCTATAGATGATTGCACTAGAGATACTTGGATTTTTTTGATGAAATCTAGGTTGATGTAAGAAGTACATGTCAATTTGGATGAAATCTTGGATTTTCTTGGATGAAATCTTGGATTTTCACAATATGATCAAAAATCAATTTGGAGTACATGTCAAGAAGTATAGATCAGACAATGCTAGGGATTACTTTAATCAAATCTTACCTTTACTTCCAAAAGAAGGGAATTATTGATGAATTTTCATGGGTCCACATCCTACAACAAAATGGCATGGTCGAACAAAGAAAGGCCACCTGCTAGTTACCACCTAACCTTTTTTGTTCCAGGACCCTGTTCTTAAACTTTACTGGGGAAAGCTGTTCTCGTAGATGCCATCTCATTAATTGGTTACCCTCTGGAGTCTTAGAATTTGAAGGCCCCATGGATATCTTTTCAAAATTCTTCCGTGACTTTAACACAACAAATTCCCTTGTTCCAAAAATATTTGGTTGCATCTTTTGTCCATATCTACCATTCGAATAGTGGAAAACTGGATTCTCAAGAATGATGGAGTATTTTCATAGGGTATTCGTCCAAACAGAAAGAGTACAAATGCTATGATTCCTCTACTAGGAAGATGTGTGTCTCAGCTGATGTTATGTTTGATGAGGACACTGCCTACTTCACCAAGTCTTCAGGGTGTGACGATTATAGAAGGTAAGGAGTTATAGAACTTGCTCCTACTAGAACTTTCTTCTAGAACACCCACATCACTACATCTGCGGCTACTGCACCTTTGAATCCGAACATCGAAAAATCAAAAGCAAAAAAGGAACAAGACCACCGACTATTGATCTTGTGGCAGAAATCGAGCATGTAGAATACGAACATGAGTAAAGTCCAAATGGGGATCTTGATTCCATAAATGAGGGAAATGAAATTTGTGCTAACACCAAATACTCTAAAGATGTGTTTGATTGTAAGTATGAAATTTGCATGGAAAGAAAATTTTCCTAGAACTTATTTGCATAGAAATTGTTAATTAAATGTATTTGATTGTCTTAATTTTCAACCTAGAAAATATTGTACTTTCTATAAAGTTGAGTTTTCGAGGAAAATATGGTCACATGATCAATTTTTGAAAAATATATTCCATGAAAAAAGGCCAATCAAACACTCCAAAAGTAGGAATTTGGAAAATAAAACCAATCAAACTTGCCCCAAGGTGAATTCAAGAAGGAAAGCACCAATTTCCAATTCAAAACTCAAATTCTGAAAATGAGGTAACAAATTCTAACTTAAATTCTGATATTAATCTATCTATTGCCATTAGAAAGAAACCCAAAGAATGTACTTAGACTCCATTATATCCTCTCTCATTTTTTGTCATTTGAAAAATGTTCACCATCTTATAAAACTTTCTTACAAGTCTGAACACTATTTATTCCTAACTCCTTAGATGAGGCATTATTATGTGAAAATTGGAAACATGCCATGAATATTGAGATGTAGGCTCTGAAGAAGAACAAGACATGAAAACGGGTGGACTTACCTAGAGAAAAAAATCAGTTTGATGCAAATGGGTCTTCACGGTAAAATGCATAGCCAATGGATCACCGAAAGGGGATAAAGCCAAGCTTGTTGCTAAAGGATATACACAGACATATGGAGTGGACTATTAAGAAACCTTCACTCTAGTGGCGAAAATGAATATAGCCAGAATTCTATTTTCACTTTGGCAAATTTAAAGGTTTGATGTGAAGAATGCATTCCTACATGGAGATTCGGAGGAAGAAATATACATGGGGATACTAGCGGGATTCTGAAAAGGACTATCATACAACTAGGTGTGTAGATTGAAGAAAGCGTTATACGGACTAAAACAATCACCAAGAGTGTAGTTTGAGATATTGAGGTTGTATTAGCAACTCATTATTAAGCTCATTTATCTCTTCCACACGAGATCGGATATTACCTATGTTGTAAGTATGGTAAGTCAATATATGCATAATCCAAAAGTTCATCTACAAGCGGCCTGCACGATATTACATTATCTTAAAAGAACTCCAGGGATAGGGTTCTTGTATAGAAGAAATGTTGGACTATCACTTGAAGCCTATATTGATGCGGATTATACTAGATCGGTAATTGACTGAAGGTCTACGTCAAGATATTGTATCTTTCTCAGTGGAAACCTAGTAACGCGTCGGAGTAAGAAATAGAATGTGGTTGCTAGTTCGAGTACAGAATCTGAGTTTCGAGCATTGGCTCAAGGAGTGAGTGAGTTACTCTGGTTAAAGATCATCCTCAAAGACTTAAAGATTAAATGGGATGGTCCCATGAAACTTTATTGTGACGATAAATGAGCAATTAGCATTGCACACAATGCAGTACAACATGACCGAACTAAGCACTTCGAGGTGGATAGGCACTTCATAAAGGAGAAGCTGGATAGTGGTTTGATTTGCACACCTTACGTGTCCTTAAAAGGCTCAATGGGCAAATGTACCTACTAAAGGGTTTAATCAATGTTTCAGACATCATTACCAAGACCATCATTACCGAGCTGGGAATGGACAATGCATATTCACCAGTTTGAGGGAGTGTTGGAAGATAAGATCTCATCTAGTCCTAATAGTTAGGATTGTATAGTAAGGATAAGTTTCTATATTCAAATTTCTAATTTTTAAGTCCTAGGAGAGTATCCTTACGCTTCATAAACACAGTATATCCCTTGCTAAAGTACTTACAGACTGAACTTCCCAGATTATTACAAACTTGTCTAATAAGGAAAAAGCACATTCAATTGGAAATACAGTTGCTGTAATAGTTGCTCGAGTACTAGGTTATTTGTTTGATTTATCACTAGAAGGTTTATCAGATGAAATTTATTCAAGCGACCTGTGCAATTAAACTGAAGCCTTTTTTTCTCCTAAGATTGTGCAGTGATAAAATCATGGCTTGTTGCGTCAACATGATGGCACATATAAATAATTATTCTTTCTAGGTCACAGTACTGTCAGGATAGGCGGATTTGTTTTCTTTCTTTCTAAATAAATGAGAATATATTTTGTTTGGTATAGAATGATGTATCACCATTATAAACCAGTTAGTGCCTTAAAATAATTACTGGTCACCTAAGCTATACCAACATCGGTAATATAGATGGCTAGGAGGATCAGTTCCTCTTGTTCCTGAATTTATGTAATGAAATAAACTCTGGCTTTTTTGGATACATTCGATACACCTGTTCGGCAATACGATTTCCCTATTGAGTGCTGAGTGCAGCCATCTTTATACATTCAGCCGCTATTTTCTGTTGGCTGATTTATCCAAAATCGTGAAGTAAACATCATATATTGGTCAGATCTGTGTGGCCTCACAATCTCATCGACATGTGGTTTAGATGGTGTTTTGTATTGCTTGTGAGATCAAAGGGCTTATAATTCTAAGAAGGATCGACATAAAACACCTATTTTTTGCAGTAGCAAGTGGGCTCTTATTAAGTTGCTGAGGAATCCAAGTAATTCAAATGGGTTGGAAGTTTCATTATTGGCTATTGATGAGAAAGAAAAGTGTTCTTGATCCATTGCTCGCTTAGTAGGATGTGACCTCCCTGTTAAATTTGTTGACTAATTACGCATTATCACTTGATTGGTTCTCTTGTACTATTTAAAGTGTGCTATAGGTTAAGCCTTAATACCTAACTTCGAAAGCAATAAAAAGCATAACGAAATCAGAAATCCACACCCTAATCACAGATTTAAAGTGGTTTCCTTCAATGTGAGAGCCACGTTTGCTTGCCATGCAGAATTTTCACTATAATGAAAGAGATTACAAGGCTTTCACACACCTTTCTGTCCAGTCTGCATGAAAAACATCTCCTCTTAAAATCCTCTATATGAAACATATATCAAAATATTATGTCAATCAGAAGTCAAGGGAAAAAGCATACACTAGAATTAAGCTCCACACAGCCCAACATAATGTTGTTATTGGTAATAATAGAAAGCATTGATCAATTTTGTGTGTTTAAATAGATGACTCAGTGGCTTTGGTTGTAGCAATTGGCCTGACTGTGATATTTAGATTTAATATTTTCACCAACTTTTTGGTATGCAGCAGAGATAAGGAGAGTTGGAAGAAATCAAGTTGTACCCCGGTTGGCTCGAAGCATATCAGTTAAGGATGTGATTGCCGTGCTAGAGAGAGAGCCTCAAATGTTGAAATCTACGCTAATATATCGCTTGTATGAAAAGCTTGGTGCTGATGCTGCAGGCGAATGATCCGACCAGCTCACCATCAATAAAAGATGTGATTCTCATTGTATAAATGGATCTCCAATTGCCAATTTCTGCACCGACACATCACTTGTATAGAAAAGGTGGTGCTGATGTTGTGTATAAATTATTTAACTGCAGTTCAGTGAAGGTCTTTGAGTTGCAAGTGCATTACAAAATTCATAGAAACTGCTGCAGTTGATTTTCATTTTATTCTTTAGTTATGGTGATTCACAACTGCGAATCTTTAACAATTAAAATGATTTTTCTCTGTGATGCTGAACTAGTAATACCTATTGAGAGTAATAATATTATCGTAGGGCTGAGAAGAATGTGTGTATATATGCCAGCACTTTTGGTGATTTTACGAATTCCAAGTTTACTGTGTATCTTTTGTGTTTTAGCAAGTACTTGAACTAATCAAACACGTAACAATGGCTCGCTCCTCTCCTTTTCGGTCCTGTCTTGTCCTCATCCCCTCTATCCCCAAACTCCCTACCATCTCCAGTGGTGATGGAGATGGTAGAAAATTCATTACTGCCAAGGGTGGAAAATCATGAGGGGCAGTGTAGATCTGTTCCGTGCTAACACACTGCAATAATGATTGTTGATGATAGTGACGTGGTGTCACGGGTGGTGTGGCTATTGAATCATAATGGTTGTGAACATAGAACATTCCTGATTTCAGCATTGGAGTTCATCTACGCGCATAGAGCGACGGTTATAAGCAGGCCAGCCCTGAGATTTTGAGGTTAAAGGCAATAAATTATTATGAGGCTCCAAAATTTTTCAGAAGCGTAGCAATTTCTTGACATCTATGGCCTATCAAAACTTAATTTCTCTATAGCTTTCCAAAAAATTAAAGAGCCCTTCTAATAAATAATTATATTTAAATTTCATAAAATTTATAATAAATTTTTGACCAACTTTATAAGCTTAGCAAAAACACTATATGCGAGATTTATTTAAAATTTTATTTTATTATTTTTTGGGTTTTTTTTTTTTAAAATTTTTATAAAGATTTTGGTACATAGCAGCAAAAAACAATAAAAATATAGCACTAGGTAATAGTTTAAATTGTGGGCCCATTTTATTCCTTAAAACAATGTGCTTGAAATGTGTGGGAGGGATAATTGTCAACCAAATATTATGAAAAAATTGTTTCCTCAAGCACTTCCTCTTCTTGCTTATGTATTCTTGCAACCCACTACACATCCTCATATATCAAGAATATTTGTTTACGGTGTTGTTTTACTTTTAAAATATATAAGGATCATAATAAATTTGATTTTAAAGAATTACCTTCACTTTTTTACTTTCAACTCTCCAAGGTAAATAGGTTAATATGGCATTGGCTTAAACAATAAAAAATATTTATTTATCACAAAGCAAAAAGAGAAATAAAATTTCCCTGGGCCCTTTATTTCATCACTACATTGTTCTCATGGTTGAAATGGGTTTTGCTATTCATCCAGGGTCATATGGGCTCTGGACATGCGTCCGTATTGGGACATGAAAAATGCTAAACGACCCGCGCTCGTGACCGCGAGGATGATCGCACACTCACAACTGAGGCACGGGTCCCACGTGAATAAAATAATCCTGACCCCCCATGTCTGTGTGTGCGGTCATCTCCGCGGTCACCCATGCGGGCACTGTAGCACGACTCATTCGATTAGACCCCTAGCCAACAAGGGGCGCATGTTGCACCCCCTGGAGTGACAGGGTAGCAAAACCCAGTGGAAAGAGGCTGCCTTAAATATGATTAAAATTCCAAATCTGTTATCCCATTTTTTTTTATTTAGAAAATACTTATTTTAAAAAATAAAAATAAAAATAAATTTACCCCCCATTCCTCAATTTACGCTCAAAAATAGGATCCCACTATCAAAGATCTTATTTCAAAATCTTACATTTTCTAAGGGTCCCCTAGTTTCGTGCATAATTGTTGATCGAATTTCACTACATTTCGGATTTTATTTTGCAAGTTTATGTTTCTAATAACAATCATCTAAGAAATCCAAATCCCAAGCAGCCCAACTCATCTCTTTTCGATTGCATCTCAACTTTTCCCACATAGATTTGTTAGTAGAGTTTCAAATGTATTGGTGAGATATAAAGGTTTTAATGGTATTGGTGGAGAAGGTGGTGACGGTGGCTTGAAGGTTGATGGTGAAATCAGAAGGATTTTGGGGGAATCTTTCTTTGCCAACTGAGTTGGCTTGACGATCAATTCCATAGCTATATATGGTGCGACAAATAACATAAAAAGTGTTAGTTGCTACGTAATAGATGCAATACAATACATTAGATTACATAATCATTGTATATCAACCACCATAAAATGTTATAAATAGCACAGTTATTTACTGTAACTTGGCGGCATGCTTCTTGTAGACAAATATTATATTTTATATGATTGTTAACTTATTATCACCCGAATTGTAATGACAACAACCATGAAGTGTGCCACAAATTATGTAAATAATCAAATTCTATAAAAATGAATATGTTTTACAAAATAAAATAAAAAATATCATGGACGGTTGAATAACCTAGCATATTATCAAATCTCCAAATATAGTATATATCTTATTTATCCATTATGTCACATGCTATTTTATATAATAGAAGGAAAAATGGTTGCAGCAATAGGTGTGCTAGATGTAACGATGACCGATTACTTTTACACACGTGATACTTCTTGTGACACTAAAATAAAAGAAAACATTGTACGCTAAATGTCATTTTTTAATATGTAACAACATTTGCTACTCATAATTTTTCGTTAGGATTGATACCACTTGTTGTGAAACCAACCACCGGATTGAGATGTTGAAGTTATATGGTACAATATGAAATATTTGATCAAGAACAAAAGAATAAAGAAGACAAGAATATGAAAGAGGAATTAAGAGTTTTATTGACTAAGAATAATAGAGAAAGAAAATTACAATGATCATAAAAGCTAGTAATCATATATATCACACATTACAAATTGTAAAGAAGAACCTAATATTTATAGGGAACATATATAAGACGTCCAAAACCTTAATAGATAAGTTGTAGTTGAAGTAGAATGCCAAAAACGTGTTTATTAGGTTTTAGTTGATTTTGTAATTGACAAATTATGTAGACAAAATGACTTAATTTGATAGGATGTAAAAGTTTAAGGAGTAATGTGTAATTTTTTCAAAAGTTAGTTAGTAGGTCTAGGATTTCAAGTTTGGAATAAGGAGGAAAACAATGCGAATTTTCACTGGACTGTCGCCAATAGTTGGCTCGAACTACAAAAACAGAAATATCGTCACTAGACCGTCGCCCTCCTTCGCTCAAGCGAGAGCTACAGACTGTCGCTTGGCTGACACTGGGCCCCTCGCCCGAGCGATAGTACTGTTCGAAAAATTTTTATTTCGCGATTTCAAGGCCTTTTACCCAACCCCATTCGTTTTTTGACCTGCCAATAAATATCAGAACTCACTTGCACGTTTTTTCTAAGGTTGATTATTGAGAGAAAAAGTCTAGAGAGTGAATACTCTACATTATTACTTTCAACCTTCATCTTGTATGAGATCTTCTGAGAGAAAAACACCAGATCCAAATCCAAATACCAAAAATCATACTTTCTACATATCTGTCAGAGGTGCTGAAGATCGAGGAATGCGATTGGATTTCCATTTTGTGAAGAATGGGTTGTTCTTCGTGATCTACAGGAGGCGATTCCACCAAACTAGGACTGTTGCAGGATTGCGGAGTTCTAGGAGAGCGTTGGTTATTGCAGTTGGAATTGGTGCAGGGGAGCATAAAATTCAGAAGAGCTGAAAAATTGCAGTCAGGAGATCAGATAGTACATGTCGTCGTCTAGTCTGGTAGACTATAAGTTTTGAATCTTTTATAGTGGACTGACTGACAAAGCGCCCGGAGTTTTTTCCAGTTGGGTTTCTCCGTGATCATACCGTTGTTCGGTATTGCTTTATATTATGAATGTATGATCTCTGGTATTTAAACTTATGATTTAATTGGCTGCATGATTAACCATCTAGAGATAATTAATTGGTGACTTGTTGCTAATTAGTTAATAAGATTTTACTTTCGCATTTTACACCTATTCACCCCCTCTAGGTGTTGTTAGGGTCGAACTTGCATTTTTCAGTGTTAAAACGTGAAACGGGCTTATGCCCAATAACATTGTCGCTCGAGCGATGGGGTAGCGATAGGCGGGCGATAAGTCTCGGGTGTTTTCTGCCTTCCTCACTCGAGCGTCCACCTAGCACCGGCTACCAAAAATTAGACGACTTTTCTTCCTGGTCCATAATTTCACTATTCAAGTCTAATACAAATTTCAACTCCCAATGAATTTTTAAAATAGAACTTTAACTTGACATAAGACTCCAACAGCATTCCAAATTGAATTCTCCTTGACATGTACATCAATTAGAATTTTGTAATATTTCAAACAACTTCAACAAAGGAATTCGGGTCATACCCAAATTCCAACAATCTCCACATTGACACGAATTCCACCAATGAATGAACTGACTTCTTCAACAATAACCAAAAAATTAATTTTTCTAATAAAAAAAAATCTCCACATCTTCTAATGAATTCAAGCACCACCTTGCAGAATTACCTTAAATTCCCAAAAAATTATAATGATTTTAAATTAACCAAAATGGGTTGTAACACACCCCAAAGCAGAATCAATACCAAATGCTTTTATGAAAGGCTCCTTCTTAGATGGTACACATTCTACTCCACTTAAAGCAAGCTCAACAAAATAACATCCACATACCTTTTTCCATTAGGTCCGTCTGTAGCAACTGAATACAATGGCACCGCAAGTGATTATGACAAAGTGATATTATCCATATCTTCTAAACTCCACTAAGTTGTATTCTTCAAATCCAATCATTTATGAGCTCCTAAACGTATTGTACCAAACTGAATGTCTGACACGGTACTGAACCTATGCTGATTGACTCTTCCAAATTCTCTACGTCCCTGCAAGATGTATAACTGAGACATTTTCCGTCCGTCCAATACAACCTGGGCACCCTTATAAACCTTCAAGGCTCCATCTCCACCTCCACCTTCACCAAAGAACTCATAACTTTTTGAATTAAAGATAGACAAAGAGATGAAATTCTTCTTTAAATTCGGAACATGTCGAACCTGGCCAAGTGTTCTAATTGTTCCATTCAAAAGTTTCAATCTGACTGTACCAATTCTAGCAATCGGATAAGATGTGTTATTTTTTATAACCACGATTTCTTTAGAAACCGTTTCATATGTAGTAAACAACTCCTTATTATAACACATATGAAACACACATGCTGAATCAAGAATCAAATCTTCCTCTGGTTTAGATTCGACGTCAGAAATAACCAAGAGATCTCCATCAATGTTCTCCGAGAGGTTTGCTTTGCCTGAAGTATCTGAACTTCTATTTGCAGCCATCCATTCTTTATTCTGCAATTTGTAGCAATCCTTCTTCAAGTGCCCTTTCTTCTTGTAGTAGTTACAAATTTGATTACTAAACTTTGACTTCGATCTGCCCCTTCCAAAACCACCATGAGCAATAAGGCCAACTGCATCTCTAGTCTCAGAAATCAAATACTTCATCTTCTATTTTGAATACAAAGCATCATATACATCCTCTATGGTGAGAGTATCACGACTATACAAGATCGTGTTTCTAAAAGAAGAATACGAAGCGGGCAACGAACACAATAAGATCAAGACCAAATCTTATTCATCATACTTTACTTTCAAAGTTTCCAAATCAACGACTATTTCTTTAAATACAGCTAGGTGATCTTCCAATGATCCTCATTCTGCTATACGATGAGAGAATAAATACTGCTTGAGGTTCAACTTGCTTGTCAGACTTTTAGTCATGCACAATTGCTCCAACTGCAACCATAAAGCAGCCGCAGAATTCTCCTTCAAAATGTCCTGAAGAATGGTATTAGATAGATAAAGATGAATATGAGAAATTGCCTTCTTTTCCTTCCGTAATTTTTCCTCCGCGGTCAAAGTTGCTGACATCTTGTCAATTCCCAGCAATGCATCATCTAAATCCAGATGTACAAGCACTGCACATATCTTAATCTACCATAGTGAAAATCTAGTGTTCTGATCCAAAAGCGAAATGTCATATTTCATGGAAGCCATCACAAACGAAAAATTTCGAACAAATCAACCATTGCGCTCTGCGAAATTGCTGAACCTAAACTCTAATACCACTTGTTACGAAACCAACCACCGGATTGAGATGTTGAAGGTATATGACACAATATGAAATATTTCATCAAGAACAAAAGAATAAAGAAGGCAAGAATATGGCAAATGAATTAAGAGTTTTATTGACCAAGAATAATGGAGAAAGAAAATTACAATAATCCTAAAAGTTAGCAATCATCTAACTCACACATTACAAATTGTAAAGAAGAGCCTATTATTTATAGGAAAATATAGAAGATGTCCAAAACCCTAATAGATGAGTTGCAGTTGAAGTAGAATACCAAAAATGTGTTAAAACGCGAAACAAGTTTGGGCCGAATAACACTGTCTTGTTAGGATTGATACCACTTGTTGTGAAACTAACTACTGAATTGAGATGTTGAAGTTATATGGCATAATATGAAATATTTCATCAAGAACAAAAGAATAAAGAAGACATGAATATGGCGGAGAAATTAAGAATTTTATTGACCAACAATAATGGAGAAAGAAAATTATAGTGATCCTAAAAGCTAGTAATCATATACCTCACACATTACAAATTGTAAAGAAGAGCCTAGTATTTATAGGGAACATATAGGAGACTTCCAAAACCCTAATAGATGAGATGTAGTTGAAGTAGAATGTAAAAAAGTGTTAAAACACGAAACGGGCTTGGGCCGAATAACACTGTCGCTCGAGCGATAGGCTGGCGACAGTCGAGCAATGGGTGGGTGACAAGTCTTAGGTGTTTTTCTGTTTTCTTCGCTTGAGCATCTACCTAGCGTCGGGTTAGTGAAAATGCGGCGACTTTTCTTCCCGATCCATAATTTAACTTATTCAAGTCTAACACAAATTTCAACTCCCAATGGGCTTCCAAAATAGAACTTTTGACTTGACATATGACTCCAACAACATTCCAAATTGAATTCTCCTTGACGTGCACTTCAATTAGAATTCTGTAATACTTCAAACAATTTCAACAAAAGAATTCGGGTCACACCCAAATTCTAACATTTTTATATGAGAAAATTAACATACGAATTTTGATTTGATTTTGATTTTTTATATAAGAAAACTACTTAAACAATGAAAAATAGCATATTTTATGATGTATAAGCGTGAAATTGAAGATAAATTTGAAATTAATTCAATGAAATTTGGAACATGACAATTAAATTAAAAGTACAAATATTGAAAAAGTAGCTCAGAATATAGCAAGTTGAAACTTCAAGGCAATATGCACTGCGAGGAGCGGGAGAAAAAACAAAATAAAATAAATAAAACTAATTTTCTTAATTTTTTCCCCTATGATGTAATCTTGTTTTAGGTAATTTGAATTCAATTGCTTGTTATCATCTGGCTTCGAGAAGATGAAATCACATAATTTTAATTCGTTTCTATTTTAGTTTGATTCAGTTACCTAAGTTTATGAATGTGAATGTAATACAGTTCCGAAATATTTAAATTAATCAAGTAGTGTAATAATAAATAGGATGTAATTTTTTTTAAAAAAATTTATTGTCCTACTGCCTACATATGAAAATTTTCAAGTTTTGGGAAGTTTCCTTTTTCTATCTGTTATGTTTTTTAGTTACGAAAAATTAGAAATATTATAGGAGTTAGTAATTTTGGTTTACCTTAGTGTAATATCCAATATTTATGGTATATAAAGTATCATGTACTGTATACTATGAAATTATTTTTTTTTTGTTGGTTATATGTGATTTTTTCCCGTTTGGTTAAGTCCTGAGAAGGGCCCAAGTGGTTTGGGCCATAGAGTACCATTATAGGTTGTGGAAAGTGGAAATTATACCACAACAAATATGACATTTCTAAAATCAAAATTTTAAGTTTAATTAATCGTAAATTAGGTATTAATTCCAAACCCTAAAAATCATTTTTCTCTCTCTCTCTCTCTCTCTCTCTCTCTCTCTCCATCTCTCATCTCACTCTCTCTATCTTCACCTGCTGCACACATGGATAGTGTCGAAGACATGGACGACACCAGAGACACCACATCGACCGACTCTCTCTCTCTCTTCGGGGTTTTCACAGATGTGACGATTTCGCAGCATTTTCATAGAGGCGTTTCACAAGATCAAATGAACAAAATTTGGTCCAAAGGGAGTCGTTGGAGGCCCAAATGTGAAACCTCTTTCCGACACAACTCATTGACGCAGCATCTGATTGACCCAATTTTGAGTGTATTATGTGCATCGTCGACTCCCAATGCTCTCCAATTCCATCTTTCTTTTTCTTTTATTTAGCGTATGATAATTGCCGTTGATCGATTTTAAAAGTTTAAGAGAGTATTTTCGTCTTTCTTTGAGTGGAATTTTTTAATCAGATACGTTCAATTAGTGCGACAACGGGCTTCGGGGTTTTCTTTTGTCGAGGGGGGGGGGAGGGGTGATTGTGGTATGGTTGTGTGGAGATGGAGATGAATTTTGTGATTATTATTGGTGGTGTGTAGGTCACAGCCGATTGAGCTTCTGTAACCAAATCTCTTGAGTATGTGACCTATCAAATGTGCGGGTCATATGTCAAAATGCATATGTTACATGCCACAGATTCAGAGATTTGGTTACAAGCCATTTGATCAGGTCATATATTTAAGAAATTTGATCACCTGTCATTGGATCGGGTCATGGTCACGGTCATGGTCACAATCACATATAACAGAGGCACATGTCAAAATGCATAAGTCACAAGTCACGAATTCAAGAGATTTGGTCACACACCTAAGAGATTTATTCACACATTATTGAATTAGGCCATAGGTCACATGTCAAGTGTATAGATCACAGTTCATGTATTCAAGAGATTTGGTCATAGACCATTGGCTCAGGTCACACGTCATAGATCCAAGAGATCATTGGTCATATGTCAAAGTGCATATGTCACATGTCACAAATTCAAGAGATATGGTCACAAGCCATTGATTTCTCCAACCTCAGTTATCAGAATTAGTCACAAATTCAATTAACCAAATTTCGATGGTGAGAATTTAAGTTATGTTAAGTATTCTATGAATTATGTACGGAGTTGTTTTTCAATTTTCAATTATATAAGTACTACTAAGTCGTGAATGAAGAAGATGATTAGTCGTCGCGATGTTCATTAATGGCTAATCAACGATCAGTTCATTGCTAAAGCAGCCACCAACGGGATGGATGTCGAGTGGGTGGATGCCGACGACGGGTGGATGTTGGCCCACAGGGCTGGGCGGTTGTTTGGTGGGTGGGTGTGGATATATTAATTTAATTTGATAATATTATTATTTTAAAGTAAAATAAAAACTTGATTTTTGCATTTTTAAACTTAATGTCTGAAAATAGATTTGATGCATACTTAATATCTGATTTATGATTTTTTTTTTTCCTTATAGGTTTGTCATGGCTTTTTAAAGGAATGAAAGATCCAACTCAAAAGCATAAAGAAATTTTTTTGTTAGGCTCCTCAAAATCTTGAGGAGCCTGTTTGATAACTATTAAAACAAAACTCTTTTTTCTCATACTCATTTGAACCATACATTTACCCAATAAAACATTTTGCACGTAAACTTAAAATTTTTCTTACTTTTTAATTATATATTCTCCAAAAAAAATCACTATTACAAATCCCATATTCCCAAAAAAAAAAAAAAAAATCTCATTAAAATGATTGTTAGACAAGGGCTGAATGTCATGATGATCTCAGGTGAAAATGGTGGTGGTGGGGGTAGTGGCGAGATGAAGTTTCCACGGTATGTTGGTGAGGTAGAGTTTGAGTTGGGTGATTAGGGGTGGAAATGGTTATGATGTTTGTTTCTGACAGTGGCATGACACAGGGAATTACACATGTTACATAGAATACTAACAAGTGTTACAAATGTACACAACTTTTATGTAAAATAAAAGGTTGAATTGTATTTTTGTAAATAATTTTTTTAGTGCATTGCTGAAAAATAACCCTATTGTTATATAGTTTTTTTTTGTACATATGGAGTGGTTAACATGAGCCTACAAGTCATAGTAGGAAGGGAAAAATTCATATCTCAAGTATTACAAATAGGTCAATTCAATTTTTAGATAATAAGTTTACAATTCCAAAACTCGAGTAATAAATAAATAATTAAATATATTAAGGTCACAATTATACAATCAATGGTCACATTGACATACTTATAGGTTATAATTTATTTATTGGTCACATATTATCAAATTAACTGATTACAAATTATTTCTTGATCATAGATCAAATAATTTATAGGTCACAAATCACAAATTTTATGGGTCATGACTTATTTAATGGTCACAAATTATCAAATAAGTTACTCACAAGTTAATTCTTAGTCACAAATTATCGATTTTTAGATCAAAAGGTCTTAATTATACAATTAATGGTCATGATTACGTAATTATAGATCACAATTTATTTATTGGTCATATATTATCAAATTAATTAGTCAAAAATTATTTTTCGACTACAAATAAAAAAATTTATTGGTCGCGACTTATTTAATGATCACTAATTATCAAATTAGTTAGTCAAAAGTTATTTCTCAGCCACAAATTATCGAATTTTTAGGTCATAATTAAATAATTGGTCACAAAAATTAACTAAATAGTTGGTCACCAAACACCCCACCCACCCCCAATCCAACCATCGATACCAATATTTGATTACAAATTAACCAAATAGTTGGTTACAAACATCTAAATAGTTGGTCACAAACACTCTTTGTCTCACTCCCACCCTAATCCCAACACATACACTAATAATTGGTCATGAACACTATTCATCCCATTCTCACCCCGTTCTCCACCACAAACACCAATAGTTGGTCACAATAATTCAAATAATTGATCAGAAACTCTTCAACCCATGCTATCCCACACCACTTGAACACCTGACTACCAATTGTAAAACCACCACCGCACCACACTGTACAACACAGAACCACCACAAAATACCATAACCACCACAACAAAACTACAAAAATAGGAGCACCAGTGCTGCTGTACATGACTCTGTGTGAACCTAGTGCAGCGGTAATGCCCATCGCTCAGCAAATATCCATGGTTGTGCAAACATAGTAGTAAATCTGACTAACCCACTGGGTATGACCACCTTCGGTTGTGCAAACACAGTATATATGAATCTGACTTGGCCTCTTCTCCACACATTGCAGCCTATCCGCATCACTGTTGCTGCACGCGACCTCTCTACATAGGATTGGTGTTCATAGCAACATTGTGAGTGTTAAGGGATAGAATCCCATATCGAATAAAGATGTAAATATAAATCAACTTATAAAAGATTGAATTATTATTTTTAATAAATTGACCTTTTAAGATGGAATTTCAAATCTTAATATGGTATCAGAGCCCATTAAGCTCTAACGAGCAATTCAATTCGGTTAAAACTCCAAAAGTGAGCATATTGATTTCAAGATTGGTCTGCTCAAACAAATCACCATCTTGTAGGGGCATGTTAAAGGATAGAATCTCACATCGAATAAAGATATAAACATAAACCAACTTATAAATGATTAGATTACTCCTCTTAATAAGGTTGACCTTTTAAGATGGATTCTCAAATCTTAACAGTGAGCTCCGCCATTTTTCGTCGGTTGGTAGGGTGTTCACAACGAAGATGGTAGAGCGAGAGGGTCTCCGGTGACGGTGCTCTCCAGCAGTGGCAGCGGCAAGTCCATTTGTGAAGGGAGGGTAGAAAGAAGGTAGAGAAAGATGGGGAAGAAAATGATTAGGATTTGAATGATTAGGGTAGAGATATTGTGTGTATACATTAATTTAGCCCTTGTTTGAGCTTCATTTTGAGAAAAAAATGCAGTTTAGAATATTGATTTTGGAAAAAAGTGTGATTAAGAAAAAGGAAAATCTTTCGATTTACATGTAAAATTATTTTATTGAAGAATATATAGTTGCAAATGAGTTTTGAAACAATGAATTTTTGAAACAAGCTCATAATATTATTATTAATAATGAAGGTGTGAATTGGGGATTATGGGCATGCTTCAGAGTCTATATGGGCATGATTCTCGGTCGATATGATTGTGTGATAAAGCTTATTTGGCGGATTGATGATAGCTTATATATTAATTAATTTTGAAGAGTAAGGCAATTAATTGATTTTTCATTTTACTGCACAAATTATACCATTTTTTAAAATAAAATAAGTTGAAATGTAAAATTTGAATGTATTTCTGTTTAATTGTATTGGGTGATATTTCCTTGTTAAATTGAAGATCCATTGTTTTCATCCACAATCTTATATATCTTTCACATTCTAAATCTATCCCTATTAAAATTTTAAAAATACTATATTCATCTACATTACATTCCAATATTTTTCCTTATTAAATTAATTCATTTAATACTAATTATATATATTTACACAATTTTTATATATCTATCCCACTCTCTCATTATAATTTTAAAATTTTAAAAAGTACTATATTCATCAACATTACATTTCAACATTACTCTTATTAAATTCATTCATTTAAACACTATAAATTATTTATAAAAAAATATTAGTGGATGAATTTAGAGTGATACATTTTATTTGGTTTTACTTTTATCTATTTAAGGAAATTTACGTAAGTTTTAAAATGTAAGATGAAAAAAAAAATTAAAAGTGGAAATATATATTATAATAGTGGATGAAAATAGTGACTTCCTTAAATTAATGTCAACAATTAATTTGAATTACACTTTTCATGAGATTTACAACTCTATTAACTATTTAACCTCATATATTATCGACATTTATTAAAACCTATAAAATACCTCATTTTTAGCAAAACCAAATAGGTACTAACAACTAGTTAAACATATATGCATTGCATGTGGTTTGTAATAATACTGTGGTTTCTAAATTCTAAACGTATAAACTATTACGCCTCATTCGATGAGGCTCCAAACAAGGACTATATGGCAGACAACTAGCAAATAAATCAGATGTGCACTTCACATCGCTATCCTAGTGACCTAGATGAACCCTTATATAGAGGCCGAACCTATGGACGATATCAGGCCCCTTAGTAGTCGAAGTGATGTAATCCGCCAAACCTCTATGTAGAGGCCGGACTCCATGGACAAGGTGAGGCTCTTCAGTAGTCGAAGTGATGTAATTCGTCGAACCCCCATGTAGAGTTTGAACCTCGATGGACAAGATGCGATGAACGAAGTGCTGTAATACCAATTCGAGGTGAATGACCTCCAAGAGTATGAAGTACATTTCCTAAAAGATCTTCTTTACGAGATCTTTCATGATTGATTGATATGATATCTTTGCAAAAGTCACTCTAACACGTTAACTTATCAAGTCAAGTCCTTACATGTCAGGCCTAGGCCATAGGAGGTGACTAATGGTCAGAAACATTGAATACACCTGAGCCTATGATTAACAAAATAATGTTTATGACAAGATGTCTTTACTGTAATGATGAGGCCACGTGTCACTTCTTCCAAGGATTATCATTCCATCTCATCTACTATTTTAGCTCAGAGTTAGAGTTATTTGAAAGTAATGTAATTTTATACACTTAACTTTAATACTGCTATCTCAATATTTGTTCTCCCTACATACTTCGACATTTGATTGGTTCATGTTTTTAGCATGTCCCATGCTCAAATACTTCTTCACAAAAGATTGACTTGACATTCAGAGTGCTCATGGCTGCCTCCCCTCCATCGCAGAAGGTCACTGATAAATATATTTTTGCACACTTATTTAATACCCAAATATACTTATTATTGATAAAAATGAGCGAATTTTTACTCACAATTAAGTAATTATTGCTTTTGTAAGTAAATATCACCCAAGGAAAGAGAACAAAACAAAATAAAAAAAAGGACTAAAAGTGTGCGAAATTGTAAATTTGAGGGACCAAAGTGAACAAAACAGAAAGTTGAAGGATCTTGGTCATTTATGAAGGGCATAATTGATATGAAATTCAAAATTTGAGAACCAAATTGTACAAGATCAAAGTTGAAGGACTTAACATGCCATTATCTAAGGGACTTGGCTGCAAAATAAAACCAATTTATGGTTTTATACATAGGCTTTCCTTGGCGCCACTTTTAAAAATATGAAAGCTATTTAATTATTTTGTGTTGTTCTAGGGACTAAAATGCAAATTCTGAATTATTTTTTAGGTTTTAAAACCTGCAGCTGGGTCTTCTGCTTCCTGGCAGCAGCTTCTTTTCATTTTCCTTTTCCTTTTTCTTCTTCTTTTTCTTTATTATTTCATTTTCTTCTCTCTCTTTTTCTTGGTATTTTGAGGACAAAATCAAGAGTATAACAAAGAGAATAAATCAAAGAAAATGTGAAGAAGAATTGGAGAAATCAAGGTTCAAGCAAATTCAACCAAAATGGGTTTTTATCTTTAATCTTGTATTTTCTATCATTTGTGTTGTATTGGATAAATATTCTCATTTGTTATCATTTATATAACATTGGCTAAATTTTATTGTTGGAATTTATGATTGAAACTTAACCTATATTGGATTAATTTCGATATTTGCATTTTAATGCTTCTTTACATGTGTATCTATTATTGTATTTTTTTGCATTTTCATTTATGTGGCCAATAAATTATTATGTTTGGTGATTTGTACATCGTTCGAGAGAAGATCATGTTAGACCAAATAGTAAAAACCTTAGGTTTATGTAGGGGGATAGCGATATACCCTTAACTCTAATTGATCCATTGAATTATTTTCACAAATATTCAATGCGATTGTTTGGTTTGAATCGACATAGAGATATAGTAGGTTAACCAATCAATTATAGTTTATTTCACTCGAGAGAGGTAATTAACTTAAATTGAAAAATTGGATCTAACATCGTAAACGAGTAATTTATTAATTGACTTGTAGAGAAACTAATTAAGAGACGGTTAAGCGAAACCATGAATCTTAATCACCTTTTCCTCCAAAATTCTCTTCTTATTTTGTAGATTTTTAGTTAATTTTTCTTATTTTCAAAAATTGTGTGTTTGTTTATATTGTTAAAATTAAATTAATTAAAATTGTGTAATTAAAGGTAAATATTTCTCGGGATTGACAAACCGGACTCAAAAGGTCCACTTTATTACTTGAACGCGACATATGCACTTGCGGTATATAATTTTAGCGAACAGTCACGTGTTTAAATGGTGTGTCCAAGTATGTAGGAGAAATGCTATGTGGATATGAGTGGAACAAAGATCTGTTGACCACTTCATTCGTGCGAGAAGCGATGTCAACATAAACATAAACAACATTTTATTTATTTGAAGAAAAAAACTTTATTTCTGTATATTTCAAATATAAATATCATTTCCGTTCTAAAATTGAATTTGATTAAAATCTCAATATTTATATGAAAACATTGAGTAGATAAATTGCTAAGCTCTTAACTGTATGATTTGGTATTACTCTTACGAAATCCTTATATCAATAAGTTCTCTTAGATCGCCAAAATTTTATATTTCTTATTGATAGCTAATTTAAATTGTGTAGCAGATAAGTGTTAAACAATAATATTATAACTTGAGGTAATGCAGCTGAGTGGAATCTACATTAACATTTTGTGTAATGGCATTTACTCGTAAGTAGATGAAAAAGATAAAAGGAATGTCCTCAACTCAAATTTTAATAGATTTCTTAATATTTATACATTTTCATGGATTTTATGATATTCAATAAAATTAAACAGATTTCATAAGATTTGAATAAATTTCTATTTTGTAGATTTCAATAGATTTTCATGGATTTTATAGTCTCATGGATTTGTAGACTTCTAGTTTAATTGTATTTTTACCTCTTCAATTGTCTAATGCAAATCGTTAATCGAACTCTGTAAAACAAAATTTAAAATTAAAATTCTACCCTACTATTTCAAGTGTATTTTTCTTTGTGAACCAAATTATGTCGGGACGAGCAACTTTCTGATGCGTATTATGTTGAAATATGTAAAATTCTAATGGTTAATCTAAGTCCTGTTAGCCCAAGAATAACTAACCAAGAGGGGGTGAATTGGTTTATGAAACTTTTTCAAAAAATTAATCTAAATTCAAGCAAGTAAAGAATATATAGATTAATTTAAATAATAAGCACAAGTATAGTATTAGAATTAACTATGCAAGTTCGATAACTTAATTCAAGTACGAATATTGCACAATATAAATAGTAATTTAAAGTAAAGTGCAATAATGTAAAGATAACAAACCGATTTAATGGAGTTCGATACACAAAGTGTTCTACGTCCTCGTTATCAAGCTCTCCGTCATGAGCAAGACAAATTTTACTATAATGGTAACTTACAACAAGGAGTACCGATCATTTACAATATTGAGCTTTCGGGGACCTCAACACGACCCACATTATTGAGTTTTACGGGACCTCAATATGACCCACACGGTGACTTACAACAAGGCGTACCAATCCTTATAGAATGTTGATCTTTAAGGGATTTCAACACGACCCACAATTCAAATGAATTTTATAATTGAAATCTTCTCTTCTTAATGAATGATATATTCAAAGTTGAGAACAAGAAGAGAAGAGGCAAATACTTCAATAGATAGCAAATGATAAATCTCAAGTGTTGATGTTGTAAACTTTGATAAATGATAGATGATGAAATT
>CAIGRB010145146.1:3748-25772 GCA_903798255.1 Fraxinus quadrangulata
AATAAAATATTTATTTAATATTTAAAATTAGTTGTTCAATAAATAGTTAAACAAAATATTCTATATTAATTAAATAAATAATTTAGGAAAAAAATAAATGGGACGTCTGGCTTGGACGCACGGACTAGACGACCCCCGTCTTGGAAGCCCGACGCCCAGTACATAGTTTGGGCCCAGACCAGACGCCCAGTAGGCTTCCAGACGAGGGCGAAAATGGCGGAGATCCCTATTTTCAGCGATCTATGCCCCCCAAATCTTACAAAAATGATGAAAATCATGCATAATTTATTGACATATGCCAATTTATACAAAGATTATTCAACAAATCTACATAACATGCTTTTTTTATTCAATGAATATACAAAATGCTTTGTAAAATACATATAATAGTTCCAAAACTCACATTCGATCTCCGGTTGGATCGTCGATTTTTTGACCGGATGGGTCGTCGGTTTTAGGCACGAGTGTTTCCTCCCCTCTCTCCCTTCCAAATCACGTGAGGGTAAAAATGATTTTTTCATTGTTTTTAAATGTTTATTAATTCATCTTTTTTTAAAAACACGGTCAAAGTCTATTGTGGAAAGATGATCGGGTCAACCGGCCATCTTCCACTATTTCCTCGATGAATGAATGAGGGGGTGTAGATTTTGGTTGAGTGGCAGGATCCGAGTAATTGAAGTGCGACTCTATTCCCACGGCCAAACAATTCGAAAATTGCAGGGATGTCCTCACTTACAGTAGTTGCAGCAAGTTGATCCTTAAACTTACATTTTTAGATCTGCTGCTTAATTCATTTTTAGGTATATTATTAATTAATTTTATAATTATGTTTCTTACATTGCCATTTTTGTGACCACACACAAATCAGATTTTTAAAAATATTTTGATTTCCACATAGGCACTTTTTCTTTTTCTTTTAATGAAATCGGTCGAGTTAGTGTGTCCAATTGATTTACGATTTTCTTGCTTCGTCTAACTGATTTGAATGTGTGATTATTTTGTGTGTATCGATCTCGTAAGATTGACTAATTCTAAGGGATTAATCTAATCCGATAACAAAAAATTAGAAACTAAATATTACAACAAAATACAGCAAATAATATCCAGATAAAGCCCTTGTTTGAGCCTCATTTTTTTAAAACTCACTTTTAATCACTTATTTTTTAATAAAATAATATTACACGCAAATTCAAAATTTTTCCTTAATTTTTAACCACTTATTCTAAATCAAGCTACTATTTCAAATGCATTCTTTATCCTAAAATGGGGTTCAAACAAGGTCAAAGTGTTATTTTACATATATTTATCCTTAATATTGTTTAATTATATTCTAATATCAGTTTTGCTGTGTGTATATAGAAATTTGCCATAACACACACAACACAGGTGAGGCCCGTATTTTTTGCAATATTTAATTTCATGTGGGGCCCATATCCATGTGAGTTTTTTGTTGAACTTCTGTGGTGATTTTTCTATACAAATGGAAAAATCCTTCTAATATACCAAGCATATCACTAAATAAATTGGACTCCGACCCTTGTTTGTCTCAACATGTTAAGAGATATAGATTGTGTCGTGCCGGGCTCTTAGGGGTCGGCCTACTAACATTCTTGAACTTTTTTATTATTTTTCAAATTTTTAATAAAAGAAAAACTTGAAAATCATTATATGTAAAGCCCTCGCACAATGCTACATGAGTCAATTTAGTTTGTATTAGACAATTCAAGATCTGTTCGAAGACAGATTAAGAACATGTGTGACGTAGATTTTTTGACAAAAAGTTATGTGAAAAGTAAAATTTTTAGAAAATGTGTAAATAAAATGTAGAAAAATTACGCATTCACACGTAAAATTATTGGCAGAATATATAATTAAAAAATTGAAAAAAAAAATTTGAAAGTTGGGACTAAACTTATGTTTGATTCTCATTTTTTTAAAATACATTTTTTCTTTCATCTTTATAACCACACATTTTTTTATAAAATAATATTACACGTAACAAAAAAATTTCTTTTATTTTTAACCACACATTCGTCATCAATCTACTATTTTAAAATACATTATACAATAAAAATGAGGATCAAACATGCCCTAAATCAATCATGTCTAAAGCATTCATACAATTTTCGAGTTTGATTGCCTCTGCTGATTATTGACAATTAACCTAAGGATCTGTTTGATTGCAAGAATGGAATTTGAGTGAAAAGAAATTGAATTATATGGAATTGAATTGACTAGAACTTATTTTACTTAGAATTGTCAATTAATTATATTTGATTTGTATAATTTTTTACCTGACAAATATTGAAATTTTGAATCTTTTGGTGTTCGTTTGACTTTATTTTTCATGAAAATTGTCCATTAAATGGATATAATTTCTTACAATAGAGATATAATTTGTTTCCATTGTAAAAAAAATTAATAAATAAATAAAAAGCTGTCTAGAAAATCAATTTCCATCAAAGTGGTGAAAATTGATTTACCTTAAAAAGAAAGAAAATATGGCAAATCAAAAAAATAATTACTTGAAAAATGTTTCTTATAAAACTCTCTAAAAAATGTGGAAAATGGCAAATGAGGGCCTAATAAATCGCACACTGTCCTCAAATAACCATCATTCTAGGAGCAATTATTACCCCCGCACCAAATCACCTGTGTAATTCCAAGATTGCCTTACATCATGTTGCTCGCCTGATTTTTACCTGTTTTTCAGTAATCAATTGGCCTAGATTTTCTCCACCAAGATTCCATCCATCAATGTCGGAAAACTAACTCCTTTCTCACCTGAATTTTCTATTTGAACTTGATCTCATGATCGTTGATGGAAAACAAGCTGATTCCAGATGGAAATAGAGATAGAAATAAAAGCTGCCAGTAAGTTAACAATTGAATCTTAAATTCAAAGAAATATTTTCTATTAAATTCCGCCAAACCCTTCAAGTTCAATCAACCACCCCATTTCTTCAAAGCCACTCTCCCCCAATTAGCTTACATTTTTTTTTCTCCTAAGAAGTTGTGTTGACGGAGGGAGAGAAAAAATGAAGCAGCTGACGGCGTTGCAGCAGCAGGCTCGCCGGAGCAACAGTTTTCGAAGTGCATCTTTGCCGTTGGACACCTCTGTGGATGGTGCAATAAAGTCGCCGGCGACAATTTTTTGGCTAGCTCTTCATGGTCTTTGCTGTCTCATTAGTCTAGTCCTCGGGTTCCGATTCTCCCGTCTGGTTTTCTTTCTTTTTTTCTACACTTCCTCCCCTTCCGCCACTATTAATCTCTACACGGCCCTCCAAACAAGATTGCCATCATCCATCACTTCTTCGCCTCCAGCGGTGAATGGTACAGCGGTTGCGGTTGACGGTAGGAGTCGAGTGGTGGTGGGAAGGCACGGGATACTGATACGGCCGTGGCCCCATCCAGATCCTGCGGAGGTGATGAAGGCACACCAGATAATCGAGAGGGTTCAGCGAGAGCAAAGGGTTCAATACGGGTTTAAGGGCCCTAGGACTGTAATTGCAATAACGCCGACTTATGTAAGGACCTTCCAGACGCTTCATCTCACCGGTGTAATGCACTCCTTGATGAATGTGCCATATGATGTTGTCTGGATCGTGGTGGAAGCTGGTGGAACCACTAACGAAACCGCTGCGCTAATTTCCAAATCTGGCCTCAAGACTGTCCACATTGGATTTAATGCGAGAATGCCAATTTCGTGGGAAGACAGGCATAAAATGGAGTCTCAAATGCGATATCATGCTCTACGGTATGTTAGAGATTGATACCCATTTTTTATTTTTCACGTTTAATTTGCATTAATTCAGTTCAAATTTTGCATCCATTTAGTTAGACAGTACCGTAGTTATTAGTAGAATTGAGTTTTCATTTAGTAAAGTGTCTTTGCAATGTGACAGAGTTGTTAGAGAGAAGAAATTAGATGGGATAGTGGTGTTTGCTGATGAAAGTAATATGCATAGTATGCAGTTATTTGATGAGATCCAGAATGTAGAATGGATTGGAGCGGTTTCAGTTGGGATTCTTCTACACTCAGGTGGTTCTGAAGGAGTAGAATTGTCAGCTGTGTCAAGAGAGGATAATGACAAAAATGAGAATTCAGAAATGCCAGTTCAGGGTCCAGCTTGTAATTCTTCAAACCAGTTGGTGGGGTGGCATACCTTTAATATGCTGCCATTCATGGAGAGGAGTGCAAGGTACATCGGTGACAGGGCAGTTGTGCTACCAAGGAAGCTGGAGTGGGCTGGGTTCATTTTGAATTCGAGGTTAGTGTGGAAGGATGTTGAAGATAAGCCTGCCTGGGTTAAGGATTTGGATGTGGTTGGTAGGGAAGGAGAGGATATTGAGAGTCCAATGTCTTTTTTGGAGGACCCTTCTGCAGTGGAGCCTCTTGGAAGTTGTGGACGAAAAATTATGCTGTGGTGGCTCCGAGTTGAAGCACGTGCAGACAGCAAATTCCCTGCCAGGTTAGTCTCCTATGTTTTTTCTCACAATGTGCAGTGTTATGATTCTTGTTGCTTATGCTAATCTATTTGTTTTTCATCTATCAAGGGTTCATCTTGATGTTCACATGACCACTGTTGATAACATGTGGAAGTTGATAATAGATTCAACCATGAGTACAAATTAATTTGTATGACGCAAAGTTAGAAGTGAATGTTATACATAGCATTTTAATAAATAAAATTCTCTCTCTAGTAGTTTAAGCTTTAGATAAGGTGGACCAGTAACATAGCATGCAATGTCCCTAAGTTCAAGTTTTGTCATGAAAATTGTCCACTTGTTAGGTTCTTGATGAAGAAAATGAACCTGTCCTTCACTTCGAGAGGCACATTGTAAGGCTAAAAATTTAACATAAATTTGTATCTTATAACTTAAGCTTTTAGATGCGACAAGTCATCACGGACAAAGAATGCAATCACTATTGAGAGGACGCAAGTGTATATATATTTTAATTTAATTCCTTTTCATTTGAAGACAGAAATCCAGACTGGTCCAAAATTGTATTATTTTTTCATTAAAAATTTAGGAAGTGTGAGGAACAATCTAAGCCCCTGTTTGGTGGCCATTTTTTAATTTTTGAAAAACATTGTTTTGAATATTGAATTTTTGGAGAATGTGTGGTTAAAAAGTATGGAAAAATTTTGGGTTTACGTTTAGAATATTTTATTGTTTGAATGTGTGGTTGAAAATGAGTACGAAGAAAAAAGAGTTTAGAAAGAATGGGTGACAAACAGTGGATAAATTTCTTTGGATTAGTTTTTTCATATTTTTTTCCCATGTTTGGCGTCTTTGAAGCGGTTCCCTCTTAATAGACACTATACTGAATCCGTATTTCAACTAATATTTGTAATAGTTATGTCTTCGTTGACTCTACAAATACGTCTCAAAAGTAAATTACTGTGAACTTGCATTACATTTCCCTGCAACATGGTGAGAATTTCCATGGAGTTCATAACCTTACACAATTTTTAAGAGGTTTATAGTGAACCCAACAAATTATCTGTCATGGCAGAAAAGAAAAAGCATCATTTCTATACAGGCAAAATCAATTTCACCTTAGAATTCAAATTTCTGTTATTAGAATATAACAGAAATGAGACATCAATTCATCATTGTCTTAATACTGGAATAGAATAAGAATTGCTCCTAGAATTACTTTGCATGCAACCTAAAGAGAGAAGCTCATATTTTTATATGTATGTAGCCCTCATTTTAAGCAAACCATTCCTCAGAGCAGAAATCTTTTAGCAAAGATAGGGACTGTTGGTCTCCCTATCTTGTAGCTCGTTCCAATTCGGTGTTCCGCATGGTTCATATTTTGGTAAACTTGATTTTACATGCTTTATAGTTCTGCATTTTCATACGTAGTTGGTATATCCAATTCATTAAATGCAGGTCTACAAATCACTGATAGTCTCTCCAACTGATTGACCTTTTTAACACCATTCCAAGCCCAAAAAGTGACAGTGTATACTTCAACTCCCTCATGCTCATGAAAATATGAACACTGCTAGTCTCTCCAACTGATTGACCTTTATAGCACCTTTGCAAGGCCTATAAAATGACCCAAGTGTATACTCCAACTCCCTTCTGCTCATGAAAGTATGAACATGCATCACGTACAATCTAAAACCTTCTCTCAACCAAATTTCCCTCATTCCTTGATCTACAAGGACACTGTTAAAGTAACTTATATCCCGTCCAGGCTTGAGATGCAATCTGCACTGTTTCTTCTACTCCAAGCTAACTAGCCCTTTTGTCTGTTCCTGTCTGGTCACAGTATCGTACGCCCTTCCTCTAGGACCAGTCATCATCATTAGTTATAACTCATTTCATTTGTTTGGAATTTCCATTATTTGATTTTCTCTGCCTACTGAAACCCAAAACTAGAGGCTTAAATGCATAAACCTGAAAATTTTCTGCTCAAGCAAACAGAGAGAAACTTATCAAAGAATAACCAAGGTGTTGGCTGATTTCAGCTAGGTGGACATTGTCCATGATTTTTTTGGCCTCAGCTTTACTTCTCTTTTGGCTCTAAACAATTGGGCTCTTTGCTAAGTAGATGTTGAAAGTATCATCTGTTTTCTATAGAAAATAATATTTTCTGTTAAAGCGTGCCATCTGTTGTTTTTCGAACCAAATTTACTCCAGATGTGAAAAGAATTAGCCTATCATGTATTCCAGAACTTGATGACGTATCTCTTCTTCCCATTGTTGCTTGAGTCCCTCTAGAGTAAGCATCTTTATATGTTTCACATGTATCTTTTCAATTCTCACTAAAGCTCATGAGATCTAATTTTAGTTTAAGTGGAGAGAGAAACAATCTTGGAAAAAGAATTCATTGTAGTTACACCTGCACGCTGCAAAACACAATTCTTTTGCAACTCGATGACCATAATGAAGGGTCGTGTGTTGGTGATGGCAGCTCTTTGGAATGGCAGTGTGTTGGGTGGAGGGGTAGTGTGAACTCCTGGTGATGAGTTTTGGTAGTGGTGAAAAAAAGTAAACTAGAGGGTCATTGAACAAGAAATTTCCAGCCCATATTGTGCATTTGTTTTGTGAGATACAAAAAAGTTGGTATTTAACTGTAAAGTGACAATGTTCAAGGTTTAGATAACTGTAGGGGCTGAGTAACATGTTTCCTAACCACTGGCATTGTTGAGCAGGTGTGTGAAACTACATGGAATTTCCTCTGATATTTTTTACTCAAATTCTACATAATTCCATATCGGTTTCTAGAATATCTTTGACTTTACGTAATGACCTTCATACTGTGTACATGATCCTCAAAGAACAGTTGAACTTTGACCTCCTTTGCCTTCAATATAGTCCTTTTCGGTAGCAAGTGTGTTTGCCTGGAGTTAATAGTTATATTTTGTGCTCTGTTGATTTGATGGCTCTGCTATTTGTATACTAGAATCTACGTGCACACACCCAAAAATATTGAAGAGCTCATTTTCTAGTTAGGGCCATGAAATTTGAACCGCCTCCTATCTTTAACCTGTTAGTCGGTCTTTTTATCAACATATGGTGTAACATTTATTTATTGGCATATGCCTAATATAGATTTATTGCATTTACTATAGAAACTGGTCATTCTACCCATATTCCCTTAAAACGTTTCCATACTATCCAATTCATTCAGGTGGATAATTGACCCCCCACTGGATGTAACTGTCCCAGCAAAACACACTCCATGGCCAGACGCTCCTCCTGAACTCCCAACTTCTGTTGTAAAAGTGGTCAGCATCCCGGAGAACACAGAGAAACGTGTGGCCAAAAGATCAACAAGAAAACGCAGTTCGCGGAGCAAAAGGAAGCGTGTACCCAAAGTATTAGATGAACATGTTTCCACAAGGCATTCCGAGGATAACTAGAACCTTGTCATGACTATGAGCAAGCGTTCAACCTGAGTACTTAGATGCCAGATGACTATTCTAGTCGAGTAAATAGAGGCATATGTTCCATATACCTAGCTGGTCAATACATATACATCTTAATTTTGTTACATCTAATTTTCGGATTGTCTTTTCATTATGCTGGAGTCGTGGTAGAGTTTTACTATGACCGAGCCCTGTTACAGTTGCTGGTTGGCTGAAACATGTATTCACTATATCATACGCAATTTACAAAAATAGAAATCGAAGTTTTATTCTGTTGTTGAGTCTCATAGAGTGCTAGTTATTATACAAAACAAATGTACAGAAAAATAAATTGACACGTTTCTTTATAACACTTTACAATCCAAAACATTGGACACCAAGGTAACTTCAATCGAAGGCTCAGAGATATTGTACCCTTATGTGTCAACACGGAAAAAACTCAGATTCTCCCAAGGACCCTCACAATCACAGGAAACGTGCTGCTTCTTCTATGGGCCCGAAGAACTCAACGTTATCATCAAACAAATATACTCTTTCATTGGATTTCATCAAGAAAAATCATTCTCTAAACAGATTAAAAAGTTACTCAAATCAAAAGAGAAGACAAAACACTCTAGAAAACCCTCGAGAAGATGAAGACAAAAAAATGATAGAAAGTAATTAGGGTTTCAATCAAAACAAAAGAATATATCAAGATTGAGGCAGTAGTTGATCCAACGGTCCAGAGTAATTTGCACTTTTAGTCACATTTACCAAAGAGGAAATTACATCCACACATGTATTTAAAATTTTCAATTCAAAAATCAGGTTTAGAGTTTATTTATACAAAAATCAGGTTATAATTCCATATTTTAATATTAATAATATAAATCAATTTATATACTCACACATACCCTATTCACCCCATTCAAACCCTAAATCATTTTCATCCGACTGCCTCCCCGTTCTCTCATCTTCCTCTCCCTTTGACCTATCTCTCTCCGTCAGATCGCACCGTCGTCGGAGCGCCAGTCGTCGGAGACCGACTCCATTTCACTTCAAATTCATTTTCATTTCTTCTTCTTCTTCATTCTCTCGCAATCTCTTCATTCTCTCTCGACTCCATATCATTCTCTCTTAATCGAACCTCCGGCTAAGAAAGAGATTTGGCCACGCACAACGGGTATTGATGGGCGTTGTACGATGTGGTTGTGCAGTGATTTCGGTGTGTGGTGGTGGAGATGTGGGGTACGAAGGCCAGCGGCGTTGTGCAGATCCAGTGGTGTACAGATTCGTTGATATTCTTCTTTTTTTGTGGTACGATGGAGTTGTACGATGCAGTCTTGGTGGAGGTGGGGTATGGAGATGTGTTGCTGTGTACGGTGGTGGATGTGGTTTTGTTGGTGGCGGCGACGGTAGATTTGTGGTGACAATGATGCTGGGAGGCTGTGGTGTTAGTTTGTTTGAGATGTTGATGTTGTTATTGGGCGGCAACGGTGGTGATGCTGCTGGTAGAGGCAGTGGCGATGTGGTGGTGCGATGTGGGCATGGCGTGGATCCGTGGTGGTTGGGTGTGGTGTAAATGGAGATAGAGAAGATGGTGATGGTGGTGGTGTGTTGTGGGTGGTGTGGTGCGCGGTGGATTTGTGCGGTGTGTGGTGGTGGTGATGTTGGCTATGGTATTCAAGATGAGGGTTTTGTTGTTAGGAAGTGGTGTTGCTGGTTCTGGCGACGATGTGGTGGTGGTCACAAATGATTTGGCTGATTATGACCAATAATTTGTTTGGTGTGTAACCAATAAACAATATGTGACAATAAAACAAATAAAATGTGACCAATACATACTATGTGACTTAAAAATTTATTAACTTATGACCAATAATTTGATAAATTGTGACTAAATATAATTTGTGACCAATTAATTTGATATTTTGTGACTATAAAATAAGTTGTGTGATTTATAAATTATATGGGTCACAGATCAATATTAACATTTCACATGTTGTTTACCTATTTTGTAGAGTCAAGGTTCAAATTTATAGGTCACATTTTATATTAATAGTCACAGGTAACAATCAAAAGATCAAAATTACATGTCAACTGTACATAAAAAAAGCATGGCAGAGTTGTCATGGGAATATTCGTCGGAATTGAAATAATTGTCGGAATTGGAGCTGTCATCGGAATAAATCTACGGCGGGACGATCACCAGAATAGTCACCGAATTTGGAGTGGTGACCGGAACGATCGCCGATAAGAGTGGTGACCAGAACGGTCGCTGGAATAGTCCCCGGAGCGATACTGGTGGTGGATGTGGGGTGGGTTAATTATATTATATTAGAATTAAATATTTAATAATAAATTGATTTAATAATATATTATATAAATTAAAATTTAAAAAATTCTGATTTTTGAAATTTGAAACTTGTTTTTGTATTTTTGAAATGGATGATTCTTAATACCTGATTTATGTATTGTTCCCTTTACCAAACCCATTTCTATCTGGACTGAATATTGGGCTTGGATTTCATCAGTTAATGTTATCGGGCAATAGTATAGGATCATAGCCTAATGTATTGGGTTGGATCTAGCATCACAACACTAACGAATCTCCACCTTGCTACCAATGGTTATATAGATAACTTATTGCTTTATCTAAATAAACTACTAGATTGCTACAGCTTCCCTGAATCTCCCACACAGCATCAAGTTTAGTGCGTGCACCAGTTTAAAATTAACTTGTATCAATGTTCAACATTTGCAAACAAAACTTAAACGTGTTTAAATGTAGTACCTTAGTACATATATCAATTGGATTAAGTTGAGTAGCAATTTTCTTAAGAAGTAAAACTTCTTTAGAAATTACATCTCTAATAAAATGTAATTTAACATCAATATGTTTGATTCTTTCATAATAAACTGAATTTTTACACAAATGAATAGCACTTTAACTATCAGAACATATAACAACACGATTACAAAGTTCACTAATTTCATATGATAAACCCCTAAGCCATAAAGCCCCTTTTATTGCCTCAATCACAATAACAAATTCAGCCCTAGTTGTGGATAGGGCTACAACAAGTTGAAGTTGTAATTTTCTAACTGATACATGTCCCACAAAGAGTGAACATATGAGCTATAGTAGATTTCATGTTGTCTCTATCTCCAGCAAAATTTGAATTTACAAAGTCTTTAAGCACTACACCTTCATTGCAAACACTAAAGGACAAACCTAAGTGCGAAGATCTCTTCAAATATCTCAACAGCCATTTTAAAGCAACCCAATATTTAGGTCCTGAATTTTCCTAAATCTGCTAAGTGTACTAATGGAATGAACAATATTAGGTCTTGTACAGACCATTGTATAAATAAATGACCCTACTGCATTAGCATAGGGAACCCTTTCATTTGTTTAATATCATATTCATCTACATGACATTGTTCTTTACTTAGTTTAAAATGGCTGGCTAAAGGTAGAGTAAAGGGTTTAGAGTTATGCATAGCAAATTTAGTCAACATTTTTTTAACATAAACAGATTGCTTCAAATGTAATAACCTATTATGTATTTTTCTATTTATTTCCATCCCTAAAATTTTCTTAACATGACCTAGATCTTTCATTTCAAATTCAGAAGCGTGTACCCAAAGTATTAGACGAACATGTTTCCACAAGGCATTCCGAGGATAACTAGAACCTTGTCATGACTATAAGCAAGCCTTCAACCTGAGTACTTAGATGCCAAGATGACTATTCTAGTCGAGTAAATAGAGGCATATGTTCCATATACCTAGCTTGTCAATACATATACATCTTAATTTTGTTACATCTAATTTTCGGATTGTCTTTTCATTATGCTGGTGTCGTGGTAGAGTTTTACTATGACCGAGCCCTGTTACAGTTGCTGGTTGGCTGAAACATGTATTCACTATATCATACGCAATTTTCAAAAATAGAAATCGAAGTTTTATTCTGTTGTTGAGTCTCATAGAGTGCTAGTTATTATACAAAACAAATGTACAGAAAAATAAATTGACACGTTTCTTTATAACACTTTACAATTCGAATCACTGGACACCAAGTTAATTTCGATCGAAGGCTCAGAGATATTGTACCCTTATGTGTCAACATAGAAAAAACTCAGATTCTCCTAAGGACCCTCACAATCACGGAAACATGATGTTTGTTCTATGGGCCCGAAGAACTCAACTTTATCATCAAACAAATATATTCTTTCACTGGGTTTCATCAAGAAAAATCACTCTCTAAACAGATTAAAAAGTTACTCAAATAAAAAGAGAAGACAAAACACTCTAGAAAACCCTCGAGAAGATGAAGACAAAAAAAATGATAGAAAGTAATTAGGGTTTCAATCAAAACAAAAGAATATATCGAGATTGAGGCAGTAGTTGATCCAACGGTCCAGAGTAACTTGCACTTTTAGTTATAAGGTAAAATAACCAAAGCCGCATTTACCAAAGAGGAAATTACATCCACACAGGTATTTAAAATTTTCAATTCAAAAATCAGGTTTGGAGTTTATTTATATAAATATCAGGTTATAATTCCATATTTTAATATTAATAAAATAAATCAATTTATATACTCACACCTACCATATTCACCCCATTCAAACCTTAAATCATTTTCATCCGACTTCATCCTCATTCTCTCATCTTCCTCTCCCTTTGACCTATCTCTCTCTGTCATATCGCGCCGTCGTCGAAGCGCCAGTCGTCGGAGATCGACTCCATTTCACTTCAAATTCATTTTCATTTCTTCTTCTTCTTGTTCTTGTTCTTCTTCTTCCTTCTCTCGCTATCTCTTCATTTTCTCTCGACTCCATATCATTCTCTCTTAATCGAAGCTCCGGATAAGAAAGAGATTTGGCCACGCACAACGGGGCATTGTGCGCTGTGGTTGTGCAGTGATTTCGGTGCGGTGGTGGTAGAGATGTGGGGTACAGAGGTCGGTGGCGTTGTACAGATCTAGTGGTGTACAGATCCATTGATATTTTTTTTTAGTGGTGCGGTGGAGTTGCACGGTGCAGTCTTGGTGGAGATGGGATGCGGAGGTGTGTTGCTGTGTACGGTGGTGGATGTGGTTTTGTTGGTCGCGACGGCGGTAGATCTGTTGTGACAGTGATGCTGGGAGGCTGTGGTGTTGGTTTGTTTGAGATATTGATGTTGTTATTGGACGGCGACAATGGTGGTGCTACTGGTAGAGGCAGTGGCTAGGCGGTGGTGCGGTGTGGGCGTGGCGGTGGATTCGTGGTGGTTGGGTATGGTGTAAATGGAGATAGAGAAGGTGGTGTGGTGCGCGGTGGATTTGTGCGGTGTGTGGTGGTGGTGATGTAAGCTATGGTATTCAAGACGAGGGTTTTGTTTTTGGGAGGTGGTGTTGCTGGTTCCGACGACAGTGTGGTGGTGGTCACAAGTATTGGTGGTGGTCACAAATGATTTGGCTGGTTGTGACCAATAAATTGTTTGGTGTGTGACCAATAAACAATAAATGACCAATAAAACAAATAAATTGTGACCAATATATACTGTGTGACTTCAAAATTTATTAACTTGTGACCAATAATTTAATAAATTATGACCAATTAATTTGATATTTTATGACCATAAAATAAGTTGTGTGACTTATAGATTATACAGGTCACATATCAATATTAACATGTCATATGTTGTTTACCTATTTTTTAGAGTTATGGTTCAAATTTACAGGTCACATTTTATATTAATAGTCACGGGTAACAATTAGAAGGTCAAAAATCATGTCAACTGTACATAAAAAAGTATGGCAGAGTTGTCACTAGAATATTCGTGGGAGTTGGAATAATTGCCGGAATCGGAGCTGTCGCTGGGATAAATCTACGGCGGGACGATCACCGGAATAGTCGTCGGAAGAGGAGTGGTGACCGGAACGATCGTCGGATAAGAGTGGTGATTGGAACGATCGCTAGAATAGTCCCCGAAGCGATAGGGGTGGTGGATGTCGGGTAGGTTAATTATATTATATTAGAATTATTTTGTATTTTTGAAATGGATGATTCTTAATACTTGATTTTATGTATTGTTCCCTTTACCAAACCAATTTCTATCTGGACTGAATATTGGGCTTGGGTTTCATCAGTTAATGTTATCGGGAAATAGTATAGGATCATAGCCTAATGTATTGGATTGGATCTGGCATCACAACACTAACGGATCTCCACCTTGCTACCAATGGTTATATAGGTAACTTATTGATTTATCTAAATAAACTACTAGACTGCTATAGCTTCCCTGAATCTCCCACACAACATCAAGTTTAGTGCGTGCATCGATTTAAAATTAACTTGTATCAATGTTCAACATTTGCAAACAAAACTTAAGCGTGTTTAAATGTAGTACCTTAGTACCCATATCGGTTGAATTATATTGAGTAGCAATTTTCTTAAGAAGTAAAACTTCTTGAGAAATTACATCTCTAATAAAATGTAATTTAACATCAATATGTTTGGTTCTTTTATGATAAACTGGATTTTTACACAAATGAATAGTGTTTTGATTATTAGAACATATAACAACACGATTACAAAGCTCACTAATTTCATATGATAAACCTCTAAGCCATAAAGCCCTTTTTATTGCCTCAATCACAATAACAAATTCAGCCCTAGTTGTGGATAAGGCTACAACAAGTTGAAGTTGTAATTTTCCAACTGATACATGTCCCACAAAGAGTGAACATATGAGCTATAGTAGATTTCATGTTGTCTCTATCTCCAGCAAAATTTGAATTTACAAAGTCTTTAAGCACTACACTTTCATTACAAACACTAAAGGACAATCCTAAGTGTGAAGATCCCTTCAAATATCTCAACAACCATTTTAAAGCAACCCAATATTTAGGTCCTGGATTTTCTTAAATCTGCTAAGTGTACTAATGGAATGAACAATATTAGGTCTTGTACAGACCATTGTATACATAAATGACCCTACTGCATTAGCATAGGGAACCCTTTCATTTGTTTAATATCATATTCATCTACGGGACATTGTTCTTTACTTAGTTTAAAATGGCTGGCTAAAGGTAGAATAAAGGGTTTAGAGTTATGCATAGCAAATTTAGTCAATATTTTTTTTTACATAAACAGTTTGCTTCAAATGTAATAACCTATTATGTCTTTTTTTATTTATTTCCATCCCTAAAATTTTCTTAGCATGACCTATATCTTTCATTTCAAATTCAGCACTTAAATATATTTTTATCTCATTAATAATATACATGTTCTGTCCAATCAACAACATATCATTCACATATAAGAGTAGAAAAGCAATAATAGCATTTTCATCACCTCTTTTAAAATATAGAAAATGATCAAATTCACTTTTTATGAAACCAACAATAGATACAAAATTATCAAATCTTTTATACCACTGTCGTGGAAATTGCTTCAAGCCATATAAATATTTTTTTAGCAAACAAACATACTCGACTTTAGATTTATCAATAAAACCAGGTGATTATCTCATATAAATCACCTCATCTAGGTCACCATGCAAGAATGCAGTTTCTACATCTATCTGTTCAAGTTCAAGATCATAATAAGCAACAAGAGCAAGCATAACTCTAATAGTAATATACTTGACCACAGGGGAAAAAATTCATTATAATCTATGTCTTTTCTTTGTGTAAAACCCTCAACAACAAGTTTTGCCTTAAATCTTATAGGCATCGTTTCAGTATTTCCTTCCTTAACACTAAATACCCACTTGCAATCAATAAGTGTCTTACGGTTTAGGAACTAAAGTCCAAGTCCTATTTTTTATTAAGGAGTCTATCTCATCTTTCATAGCAACCTGCCAGTTCTTAGACGGTTGGCTGCACATAGTCTCTTCGTAAGATTTTAATTCTTTAAAGACCCCTGGTAAGAAAAAAACAGCTAGTGAAAGGTAGTCCCTATACCTAGGAGGCTATCTTATTTCTCTCTTTTAACCCTATCTCTAGTTAATTGATAATCACTCACATCTTCAGGTTGACCATCTACATCTTCTTGAACACTGCCCTCTTCAACATCTTGAGGATGAGAAGCAGAATTATCTTCTTCATCCATCTGTTCATGTATAATAGGATCAGATGGCAATCCAAGCTCCACCTGCAACTTGGTTCCACCTCTTTCTTCAACTTCAGGAAGTTTCTTAAAACCTTTAGACTCTCTATTCCATAGCCTCTACCCTTTAACCCAATCAGGATATCCTAAATAAAAACACATTTTGAGCCATAGGCTCTAATTTTCCTATACTTTGATAGGAATAGGCAGCACATCCAAAAAAAATTCAAATTGGAATAATCTGGAATATTTCCAGTCCACTGCACTACGGGTTTTTTTTATCATCCAAAGCACTTGAAGGAGTTCTATTAACAATATATGAAGCGTCATCAAAGCTTCACCCTATATGACCTTGGAACACCTGAACTAACAAGCATGCATCTAACAGCTCTATTCATCCTCTCAACAACTCAATTTTGCTAAGGGGGTCAAACTCATTATTGCAAAACTCTAGACCATTATCAGTCCTAAGTATCTTAATATTTTTCCCAATTTGATTTTCCATTAGAACCTTCCAAGTTTAAAAGTCTCAAAGGTTTTAGATTTATGTTTCAATAGATAAACTCAAACATTTCTAGAGTAGTCATCAATCAAGGACAAAAAAAATATATTCCCTCATTGAGTGATAGTGGACAAAGGTCCCCATAAATCAGAATGTATGTACTCAAATATAAATGTAGTCCTATGCTTCCCAGTGTTAAAGTACAATCTATGCTGCTTACCTAAAGTGCAATTTTCACAAAAAGAACTTTAAATATGGAGTCGTTTCCAAAAACACACTTCTTATGTTAGATATGCAGGCCTTTTTCACCTACATGAACCAATCTTTTGTACTACTTTAGAGTGGCATCAAGTTCATCACTGAAAGACTCAGCAATGTGATCAACTGCTTTACTGGCTTTGATCACATAAATCTCATTTCTTTTAACACTCTTAAACATAGACAAGTGATCCTTTTACCACCTTTAATAGGACATCTCCAATTTTACCATGTAGATCCATGTCATCTAGATTTCCCATTGAAATCAGGTTTCCATTTAATTCAGGAACATATCTAACCTTTTCAAGGGTATAGATATATCCATTATCAGATTTCAATGTTACATTCCCAATCCCTTCAACTCTACAGGCTATGTTTTTCCTCATAACTAATTCTCATCCACTAATTTCTTAAAGCCTTCTCTTAGAAGTTATATGGAAGGTGCAACCAAAGTCCAAGATCCATTCTTGGACCTAATTTCATTCATCCGCAACATTGGCAGAGTTAGGATCAGGTGTATGTTCAGTCACAACATATACATCTACAATAGTAGACTATGTAGGCTCTTCTACATTTCCTTCATCAACACCTTTTTCTTTCTATTCATTTTTCTTCTTATAACCATTTTTTGATAAAATGTCCAGTCTTCCCACACTCACAGTATTTTTTTGTTTTTTGTCTTTGATTTAGACACGCCCCTACTCTTAACTTTCTTTCTATTATTGTTTCCCTAATTATTTTGATTTTCCTGATTACTATTAAACCCAGTTTGGGTCATTCCCCTAACAAACATGTTTTCAAGCCCACCATTACCTCTTTCAGTTTTGAATTCGAGTTCTTTACTCCTTAAGGAGTTTATAATCATGTCAGTGTAAGGGTGTCTCTACCATATTTTATGGCAGCTTTGACTTCTTTATAAATTTCAGGAATAGCATTAAGTAGCACAACAACCTTATATTCTCCTCAGAGTCATTGTCATCAGTATTGGTGATAACTTGTACCAGCTTATTAAAGATGTCAAGATTATCATCCAAATCATTGGAGGAGTCAATCCTAAAGTTAAAAAATCTCTTCAATAGAAACAACTTGTTAGGCAAAGAATTAACTAGATAGAGCTTTTCTAATTCATCCCATAGGGCCTTAGCAGAATCTTATTTCCCTACTTCTCTCAAAACTTGATCAAATAAATGCAAAATAATGGAGGTATAAACAAGTTCATTTTCTTCATTCTTTTGATCAACTGTCACAGTTTCAGAAAATTCTTATGTTATTGCTTTGGAAACTTTTTTGTTGAAATAAAACATCTTCATTTTTTGTTACCAAATCGAAAAGTCCCTTTTTTCATCAAAAACACTAAGTTCAAAAGTAGTTATTAAGAAATAACACACAATATTTCAAAAAAATTAAAACTAGACACCTAATCAACTTTTGAAAAAACCAGGCGATTTTAACATTCACAAACAATGAGATTCTAGATCACAGAAAATAAACAGCAATAAAGAAAATATATCAAGGTTATTTCAATTACAAGAATGTTCCAAAGATAACACAATAAATGATGTTACACAAGGAACACCACAAAATCAAAAAATTAGACAAGAATCGGCTCAAACGGTATTTCAAGAACAAATAAGAATATCTACAGTACTCATCTAAAATAATCAAATTAATCAAGATTTCATGAGAATCAGGTTCCAGGTCAAGGCTCAATTTGAACATCAGGGAGAATATACAAACTAAGTAACAAGTTAAAGTAAAGTATTCTACTATTATTAGCAATTAAAGAACAATATCAAATAGGGACACAAACGAGGATATGCAAATATAGGAGTGGGTATAGGGATTAAGAATCGCAAATCGGAAGGGCGATTAAAAAATTAACCACCAAAGGACCAGATATAAGTGTAATAGAAAGAATTAGTCACCATAGCAGGGATATGGTGTTCCATCAGATTACCAACATGTAGACCAGAACCTAAAATTTTTCAAGTTTAAAGTTCCTTGTTCAGGTCGAAGAGTCACATACACCTTATCAATTAACACAGCCAATGCATAGATCTGATAGTATAACTCCCAGATCGAAACAAATCCACATCTAGGATTCCTCGATTTTCAAGCGATCAAAAGGAAGAACACTGAAAATTGATTTTCTCGAGTTCAAACATCAATCGAAGCCCCAAGAACAGCCTTAAGATGCTCTGATACCACTATTATACAAAATAGATGTACAGAAAGATAGATTGACACATTTCTTTACAACATTTTACAATCCAAACCACTGGACACTAAGATATCTTCGATCAAAGACTCAGAGATATTGTACAATTTTGTATCAACACAGAAAAAACCCAGATTCGTCCAAGAACACTCACAATCATAGGAAACGTACAGCTTCATCTATGGACTAGAAGAACTCCACGTTACCATCAAACACATACACTCATTCATCAGATTTCACCAAGAAAAACCATTCTCTAAACAGATTAAAGAGTTACTCAAATCAAAACAAATTCAACGTTGTAGAGTAACTTGCACTTTTAGTTATAAGGTAAAACAACCAAACTTGCATTTACCAAACCGGTTTCTATCTGGACTGAATATTGCGCTTCGATATCACTAGGCTTCATCAGTTAATGTTATCGGGCAATAGTATATGAACTTGGACCAAGCCCTTTTTATCATAGCCTAATGTGTTGTGTTGGATCTGTCATCACAACCCTAACACTAGTAACAATAGAAGTAGCACCACAGATATTGGACCTGCTAAAGTCCTTGATAGGGTCCCACTTCGATCAATCAATTTGCTTCTAATTAAGTTGATGAATTAAATTGTGTGGAGTCTAATATATTGTATAATTTCACGGATTTTATTAGGAAAACTATGGTAGTAAATGGAGATGTTGCTCTCATGAATCACTATAAATTTGTATCTTGTGTATTGTACTAAAAAAACTGCATAGGGAAAGAGCACTAGAGAAAAATATAATTCTTTCATTGAATATTTAGAGAAATCATGTGAAAGGAAGCATGCATCAACTTGAATTTATAGTGTACATCTCAAATTTTTTTACCATTGATCGAATCTTAGAGCTTCTATAGAGTGAAGCATGGCTAAGCTTGAGGTATCGTTTCTACAGGATCCGTTCTTTTATAAGAAACAGTTGCTCGTAACTTGAGCACTAAAAGAATAGAAGAGTGTGTGAATTTTGTTTGCCTAGAATGAATTTTCAAATTTTATTTCTTCAAATTAAAAATAAATTTGATTTAACCCTTTTATTGATTCAATTGTATGCACGATGATTTGCAAGATTATATGTTACAAAACACTTAACTGAGTGTAACATTCTCGAAAGAATAATGTTATCTAATACCAATGATGTTGGAGCACCAGTATAGGTGGTTACATTTTATGGGTTCAATTAGACTTTGCATTTAAATGAATCTATCATTTACTGTCATATAATTGTCATCTAAACTGGTGTTTCCAGTTCCAAAAGTGCCGACCATATGTATAAAGCTGGGGTTCCGAATTGATTGAATTTTGATTGACAGTAAGAAGTGAACAATAATATTTGGGAGGTGCAACACTAAAATCTAAGCATCTTACCATTAATTTAAAAGTAATGCAATTCGGCCAACACTAAGGCTATAACTCCAGTGTACGTGGAGCAAATGTGACATTAAATGATAAGTATAATTAAATGAGTTATTTAAGTTCACATTTCATTTAGTCTATCACCTAACGTGAATATACTGAAATTCTAATTCCAGTGGAGCTAAATAATATTATTCTTAATTTAATTGAGTATAGGAAAGAACAGACTCATTTTCAAGGCTGAATCTGGATTGGGGAAAACGAGTGATGGAGCCGCCTGATTGTACGCAAACTAAAGAAAAAGAATAATGTTACTTTACCCTAAAGGCATTGACACATGTCTTAACATAATGAGTGTTGACAAGATATTATTGGATGGAAAAATTGATTGTATTTTATAAACAGTTCAATGATAAAATGTCGTGTGACATTATGTCAAGAATTATGTCAACCTCTCAAGCGTTATAGCATGATTCGAGTTCATCCATTCGTCACGTACATTTGAATTTCAATATTGACTAAAAAAAAAAAAAGAGTTCGATACAATAACTATGATTTGTTGAACTGCCAAATTTTTATGCAAATTTTGAATAATTTTTGTAAGCATGATTTAGTTGTAACTTAGGAGAAAACTAAATTTTCAAATTTTCAAGAATTCATGTTATATTGCATCTTGAGATTTTTTCAGACAAGTTATGGCACACACACAATTTACATTATATGCACATCATGATAGGAAAGTAGACATATCTTGAAGTTTTTTAGCCAAACAATCGCACATGAAGGCAGTATCATGGTTCGATTGGACACATATATTTATCGATTTGAACAAAAAAATTTATTCTAAAACCTTGAATCCATATCAAGCTAGGGTTGATGATGTCATGCATGACTCAATTTGCTTATTAAAAATAAAAATTGAATGAATACACCTAACCCTTCTCTAAAAATTCGAATTTTAGATAGAGACTGTTTACAAATCATGTCCAAGTCAAGTTTTATTCAAAAATATGATTTCATCCGGTATGAAATGATAGGTTGAAGATAAATTCTAAATAAATTCATATGATTATTATTGTGTCGCAGAACGATTTGTTCACTTTAATTGCACAAACTAGTCCAATAACAAACTTGCACGAGTTATGCTACATTGATAGGTTTAATGACAGACTCAATGATAAAGGAAACACCTGTCAATAATGATTAGACAACTTGACAAAAAAAAAACACAACACCCAATTATTGTCTTCACACCATCATGTCTCCTCCCATCATGTCATTGCCCATGTCCAAGGAACCTTATTCAACTTGCATATCTTTACAAATACGATTGTCCTGATTGACATGGCCCACGGGTCACCTAGCACGTAATATGGAATATTGCCCTCGTAAACTTGACAACTTGGCAATTGGTGTTACAAAATTTCCTCCCTCTATGATTAATGTTGTTGACATTAATTACACCTACAGTTGGTCAACACAAAGAAATCAGTAAGAATTAATGAAAATAATGTATGGAATTCAAAATTGAAAAATGGATTTGCAGGTCCGAATTTTTGAAAAATTCACTGTTCTTCTTCCAGTTTCTGCTTCAGTTTCGATTTTCTTCAGTTCCCTTCAGATTTTGATTCCTAACCTCGCTCTGATGCCAATAGTTGATGTTAAATTCTCCTACAATTGAACAAATAAAATAATT
>CAIGRB010145171.1:21842-40940 GCA_903798255.1 Fraxinus quadrangulata
AAAACATGCCTCATTTCAATTTTTTGGGCGCCATAAGTTGCAACAACGTGCTTTTCTAAGCTTTGCAGTGATCATCATGATTCACATAAATTAAAGCAGAAGAACAATAGAGATACAGAAGGAGATGTTTACCTGAATTAGAATTAGTTGCTAAGTTGCTAGGACTTCTTAACAAGTTCCTTTTATTTTCACAGTGATTTCTTCTGGTAAGCCTCTACTTTCTTGCACAGTGAGGATAGCACCACTAGTCCGATTGTCGAAGAATCGCTGGCACCCAGTGGTCACGCTCTTATACGCACTCTCGCGGACTAGCCGTCTAGGGCTTGAACAGGGACGGAGGCGAGCTGAGCAGCAATGGGTTCAGGTTGAAGGATTGGGTAATGGATTAATGGGTATGGGTTGGGAGAAACAGAGGAGCAATCGGCGCAGGGATGCAGAGGTTGGAGAAGGAATTTGGAACGAATTGGGAAGAAACTCTGTCAATTGATTGAAGGAACGAATTGGGAAGAAATTCTGTCAATTTGGGAGAATGAATGGGCTGCCGGTATTGGGTTGGATAAAAAAGGTTTTGGGCTTCAATTTAGCTTAAGCCGGACTTTAGTATTTCATTAAAAAAAATTGCTGTTGAGTTTACGGCGTGCAGCAATGTGTGCCGTAAAATTTAACTTTTTACGGCATGCCATCAATATATGTCATAAATGCTTTTAGTAGCTAATTTATTACGGCATGCATTTAAGGCATGCTGCAAATAATTAACTTTTACGGCATGCCTTATATACACGCCGTAAATACGTGCCGTATAAAGTAACATTTGTTGTAGTGAAAGAAATTTTAAGGCAAGGTTTAGGTTACATTTATTGCATTTTATGTACTATTTAATTCAATAATGTTGGCAGCCATTCATTTACCTATTAAAAGAGATTAAAAAAATGTTTAGGTTTCATTTCATGTTTCATTTTTTTTATCTTTAGTGCTGTGTGTATATTTAAGTGTTTAAATGTGTTAATTATTCACCAACTAATGAAAATATTTCATGTCTTTTATATCCTTTAACATTTTAAATTGTTTTGAACAAATGTATATATACATATCTATTTGAATTTCAGGAAAAATAAAGTGGGTCATTAAATAAATTTTATTCTTGGTCCCTATAATTTATTTACTAAATAAGATAAGAAAATAGCAACATAATTCCTCAAATAGAACCTTATAAATTCTCTTTTTCCTCTCATTTTTTTATACTTATAGTTCGGTCTCTTCGAAAATAACGTGAAAATGAATTTGGTCTTAGAAATATTTATTTAAGGCATATCGGACTAGTATTAGGCTTTCATTTCTTAAGTGGGCCGAGCATAAGGCTCGTCTATGGGCTAGGCTCGTGGTGTTAAACAATCATATATAAAAATATGGGCCTAACTTCATTTTTTTTTTTGGGCTTCTACATTAATTTCCTATAAGTCAAGATGTTTTGATTTTGAAAATATTGAAGTTTTTCTTTAGTTCATCTTTCAAACTATTTGGATAAATTTTTCTTTTAAGTTATGAAATGAAATTCGTAATGATTCGAATTAAAAATTCAGAGTGTTACATCTATCACATTGAAGTTACCTGATTAAGTAGTTGAATATTTGAGACAATGACAGCTAACAAGGCTTTGTGGCCTTCCGAAATGTTTACATATAAAAAGCTAATATGTATTTATGAAATAGATATCATATATAAACTATAAGCACATACGTCTTGCTTAGAAAAGAATGTGATGGATCACTTATCCATAAAAAAATTCAACAAATTGTGTGAAAACAAAATTTTTGATTTGTGAAAATTGTGGTGGAGCTCGTAATAATGGAGAATGTCAAAAAGCCTCAGATACAATAAAAGAAGTGAACTATGCACACAATTATCAATGTCACGATAACAGCTCATATTCAAATACAGACAATTCGGGTTGGCATAATCGTCATAAATTTTCCTAGGACAACAACCAAAGTAATAATCAACAGCTACTCATTGGGTTTAAACAAGGAAATAAATCTTCATTGGAGGATATAATGGGTAAATTCACGAACAAAACTGAGGAGTATGTGTAAAAGAAAGAGCATTTCATGGCAATGATTGAAATATACCTTCAAATTCATTCAGCATCCATGAAGGGTTTGGAAAATCAAATAGGTTAGCTAGCTTGAGCTATATCAAAAAGACCCCTAATAATACAAAAACCAACCCTAAGAAACAAGATATGGTCATAAGAGTTATGGAAGATGATCAAATTAACACCTCGCAACCGAAGGCAACCATTAAATTACGAAAATATGCAACTCCAATTCTTTTTCCCTTAAAACTTCAAAAACGTTCAGATGAGGAAATGATTCAAGCTATCAAAACGATAAATTGCAGGTACAATAAAGTCAATGTCAGCATCAATTTTTTTCTTAGAGAAATTGGTTGCGGTTGATTCATGGAAGCACTCGAATTTCCTATGCAGAAATTGCAGACTCAATTGTATGTGTGTATATATATATTCACTTTTCAAAGTCAGCCAAAGAATTGTGAGAATCGTTGGACCTTAAGTACAAAATCGAACATCTCAGTGCAAAAATAAAATCATTGCTGGTCGATTTTTGGATTTAAAAATGGTTTAACAAGATTGTTATTTACTTAGTTCAAGTACTTCAAATGATATTCGGTGATATCTATGCTAAAGGATATCTCTCGACAAATCATTCCAAGTTGATGTGCAGATTGAAAAATTTCTGCTTTCATGGAAGGTCTTCAAAAATTACCTTAAGCATAAGAGCAAATAAATCACATTTAAAGATATCATAGTAAAATTGAGAATAGAAAATGATAATTTTAAATCTAAAAGGGCAGTGGTATATTTCATTTGATAGAATCGAAGAACATCATAGTAGAAGGAGGTTACATCACTAACAGAAAAAAAGAAGCAAAATGCTATAAGACAAGCTGATTCTTTAAAGGCTCCTAAAAAGTTCAAAAGCAAATTTATAATTGTGGTAAGAATGGACATTGGTCGAAGGATTGTTGAAAACCAAAAAATGTCAAGGGACAAATGTTCGGGCTAACATAACAGAACATGACAATCTTTCTGATAAGGTACAAGACATAAATCTTCCAGTGGTCATTTCTAAATGAAACTTAGTAGGCAATACTAAGGAATGGTGGGTGCATACAAGAACTACTCACCCACATATGTACAAACCGCTAGATGTTCTCTACCTACAAGGCAATTAATTATGATGAACAACTCTATCATATACTCTTCATCTTCCAAAGTTGAAGAAAATGGAAAGATGGTGCTGAAAATGACAAGTGGGACGGAGCTTACATTGAATGATTTTCTTCATGTGCTCGAGATTCGTAGAATTACCCATTTCACTATTAAGCAAGAACATATTTAAGTTAGTCTTTGTATAGCACAAATTTGTCCTTGCTAAAAATAAAATGTTTATAGGAAAATGCTTACTAAATGAGAGGCTCTTTAAGATGAATGTAATGATTGTTGTACATTCAAATATGAATAAAATCACATCTTCTACTTACTTGCTTCAGTCTTTTAAAGTTTATTCAAACTAGATGCAATAAAAAGTACATTATTACTTTTATCGATGATTACATTTGATATTGTTATGTGTATTCATAGCAGTTATGTCAGGAGCATGAAAGTATTCATCTAACTATCGTGCCTTATTCTCCTCAATCTAACGGAATTGTTGAATGCAATAATCGAACATTGAAACAAAAGATGAATATTTTGTTGATAGGTTTGGAATTACCGTAGAACTTGTGGGGAGAAATTTGCTCTCAACCATTATATTCCTAATAAATTACTACATCGAAAAACGCACAAAATACTTTATGAATTATGAAAATATCACAAATCTAACTATAAATACTTAAAAGATATGGAATGTTCGACTAAGTTGTTTCTAAATCTAAAAAGGTTAAGATAATCCCTAAAACCATTGATTGTCTATTCATTGTCTACGCCTACCTTAGTATGCGTATAGATTTATTGTACACAAGTTTGAAATTTCTAATGTGCATGTTAATACGATTATTGAATTGAGAGATGCTCATTTTTCGAAAAAAAAAAATTCTATAACATGCAAAGTGAATCAAATTCACTAAAGAAACCTCATGAAAGTAAAGAAGTTATAGATAAAAAAATCTATAAATGTGGAAGAACATAGGCGTAGTAAGAGGTCCATAATGACCTAATTTTATATATTTTTTTAGAAAATGAACCTTAAAGATGTAGAGAGAGTATGTCATCTAGCAAAACTTCGTATTGGGAAGAACTATACACGGTTTAAATGGATGTTCAATAGTAAAGTTTAAGGTAAATGGATCAATTGATAAATATGAAGTTACACTTGTTGCTAAAGGCTACAAGCAAAAGAAAGGGCTAGACTATTTTGATACATATTTACATGTTACAAGAATTACTTTCATTCGTATGCTTATAACGGTATTAGCATTAAATAGTTTGGATATACATCAAATGGGTGTTAACTTGATATTCTTGAATGATGAATTGAATGAAAATATTTATATGGAGCAACTGGAATGATTTTTTGCCTCGAGACAAGAAAAAAGTATGTCCACTTATTAAATCACTTTATTAATTAATGAAAGCTCATAAGGAATGACATGAAAAATTTGACCCAGTTACAGCATCAAATGTTTCAAAATTAATGAGTGAGATAAATGTTTGTATGTCACTCAAAATGGATATATCATGGTATGTTTATATGTGGATGACATACTAATTATGGGTAATTCTGATACCATAATGCAAAATACTAAAAGGGTGTTAACAAGTAAATTTAAAATGAAGCATTTGGTTGTTGCCATTGTTACACTAGGAATTAAAATCTCTAGAAAATCCGATAGTCTCATATTGTCTATATTGGGAAGAGTTTCGAAAAGTTCAAGAAATATGATATTATTGCTATGAAGACAGTAATTAATGCTAGTATGCATCTTGTTTCAAACAAAGGTGAAAGTAAGCCTTAGTAAGAATATTCTTGTATTATTGGAAGTTTAATGTATGTTATGAACTACAAACCACCTGATATTACTTACTGTATAAGTAGCCAGTCATTATACAAGTAATCCGAGCACTAAGCATTGGAAGGCAATTGTTAGAGTTTTAGGATACTTAAAACATGCCAATGACTTTAGATTGCAATATTTGAGATATCCAACAATATTTGAAGGATATTGTGATGTGAATTGGATATCAGATACTAAAGACTCTAAATCTATAAGTGCAAATATCTTTATACTTGGAAGTGCAGTGGTGATAAGTGCGTCTTTACACACTTATTTTACTGTCAAAATGGAATATTGTTGATTAATATATTGAAATATAGATTAATTCTATGTAATTTATGTTTTGCACGACAACGTGATGAATGTAGCGGGAATATGGAGAAACACGTGAAAATGGATTAATTGAAGGAAATAAAAGTTCAGCGATCAAATTATAAATATCCAAAAAATGACTCGGAAGGCAAAACAAAGATATGAAGATGACGAGGTCAAATTGGGATAATGAATCAAGTATGGGAAGAAGAGGAAGTGGAAAACAAAGTCACAAAATGAGGAACGAAGTTTGAAGACCAAAACACAACAAGCAGAAAATGAAATAAGCTATGCGGTTGCTGATAAGTGTATTTTATACACTTATCCATACCATTAAACTAGAGCAATATATTTTGTATATATTTGTGGCTTAATTTTATATATATTTTGTTTGTTAGGTACATCTCAATGAAAAATAATGGAATTGAAGAAAAGAAACAGAAAATTGGCTAAAGTGGACCTAATCCAAAGTTTGGGGACTAAATCGCAAAATGATAATAGATGATTCGGACCTAATATCGATGATTGGAGAAATATTGGAGTCAATTAGATAGAGTTGAAAGATGGAGGATCAAGAAAATACGAAGAAGGAACCAAAATAACCAAGGAATGAAATTCTGGGACTAAAGTGCAACAAATAGAAAATTGTATAACAGCGCGCGCGCACAGGCATGACTTTCATCTATTGAGAACAAAATCAATGAACGATACACGCGCAAGGAACTATACGGTGCACGAGCAAGCCATTTTTAAGCCTGAACGACCCAATTTCCTTGTTTTATCCAAATTCTTATAAAATCAAATTTAACATATTTTCTTGGAGGAAAATGGCGGGGAATGAGAGAGAACATATCAAATCCTATTTTTCACCATAAGAAGGAGGCTAGCACAAGATTCAAAGGCAATTAACACAAGAGATTGAAGATTTAAAGTCCAGGTTGAAGATTAACGGAGGAAAAATTGATTTTTTACTTTCAATTCATTGTTTTTAATTTCGGGTGATGTTTTTCCAAATCTTTTTATGTGATTGACATACCAATATGCTAGGCTAATTATTTTCATATATTGGATGAAGATGAAACTCGTTTTTATTTATTTTTAATTCAAGACAAGTAGTTAGTTAATTTCTTGATTTTCTTGATTAATCTTGCATACATAATTTTATTATTTGATTGCTTGATCACCAATTAAATATATAGTTGCTTGTTGTAGTGTTGGGAGACTCACAATAGGTCTAGAATATTGCTTGATTAACATGCGTGTGATAGATATTAGGAATAATATTTATCACGTGTGCAATTTTCGAGATAATCTAAACTTTAATGAGTTATATTCATTCGAATTCGGACTAGGAATAGATTCAGGTTGTGATTACAATATATTTAATTTGTCTTAGAAAATATAATTAATTACAATAGTAAATTTTGATGCGATCTCAGTTTCCTAATTTACGTCAAACTCTAATGGAAACCAACATCTTTCATGATATTTCAACCCTAGAATGTACCAGAACAAGAGTAGACGCATCCATACATATTTTTCTCTGTTTTTGTGCTCAAGAATCTCGATGAAGAACTAAAAATCTTGATGAAGTTAGGAAGGAATTCGATTGGAATTGGTGATTTCTCATCTTTTTATTCATATAATTCTATTTTTCATTGTCAAACAATTCTAGAATTTAGATTTTCTTTTCATAAACATTTTGGGATTGGCTTAGTCTTTACTAGATTTTTCATGGATTCAGTCATGCTTTTTCCATCACAAAATTAAACTATTTGTTGAGTTTCAATTTCAATTTTACTCTATTGGTGGATTGATTACTGCCTTATGCTTGATATATATTTTCGATTCTTGATCTTATTTCAATAAAAATAGTGTAAATGTGATATAAGAAGTTTAGATTCTAGGATTACAATTGAATTAAAGTGATTTGTAATATTATATCTTCCGATTAGAGAGTTACTTAATTTTTCTTATTTGTTATTTTTTTTATTCTCATATAGTTTAGTTTTCGTATTTTATGAGCAGGAATCGAAGCCAACGAGGAAGCTCTACCGAATGACATTTTCCAGTGTTTGAATCACTTTCTAACACTATCTTTGATATTGCATCTATTGCCATAAACACCACATTACACAACACTATGACTGATAGTGAACAAGGTGATGCACCTTATAGGACTTTATAGGATTCTCTTCACCCTACACGCACGTCCACACCATTATACATCATGTTTTTTACCTAATATGCCACGTATGAAACTTAAACAGGGAATGATTCAATTTCTTCATACTTTTGCATTTTTTCTATCGCAAGTGTACGATATCGTAACAAGTAATATAATAGACCTTTGAGTTCGGATTATCATTCCCACGAGGACTACAATTTAGTCTTAATCTACTTTACCTAACTCATATTTGATGAAAGTAAACAAATAATGATAATATTTGTGAATATTTTTTCTTGCTTGTGAACTAATGGAAAGTAATAAAAATTACAAACACTGATTTAATAAAGATTCGAATGAGTAATGAATATTAGGGTAAAACAAGTTCATCTAATGATCACCTTAATTCCTAATTCAAGATTCTCACCTAATGTAGTGTTCGGTCAAATTCTTCTATGGTATTCAATTTACCCCTCTCGAGTTCTCATTGAGCCTATTTAACTAATTAAATTAAATATCTATATGCGAATTACCATTAGTTAAACGAATTATAGTTATAAGAATTCTATAACGACGGCAATAATTAGTATAGTTATCTCTATAAGTTATACTACTTTACCAAATTTTATTATACGGTCTAAATCTCAAACTCACCTCTAAATTCGTAAGAGACTCATTAAATCATCAAATTATTGATAAGGTAATTTAATACATTAAAATTATAATAAAACAAACACATGAAAGAATAAACCACGAAAATCTTGGATTAAAGAATTAAGGGTCTCAAAAGACTATTGTTCGTCCCACTTTAGAGTTTAGTTACACGTAATGTAAAAAGAAAAATAAATAAATAAACTTGAAGACATCACCGGACTAATGGCATAAAGATATGGAAAAGCATAAACTCTTGCACCAAGGTCTTCTTCCGCTTCAAATCTTTGCTTTGATCTTGAATCCCGCGATGAATTTCTTCTCTTGATTTGATTATTCGATCCCTCATTGTATCTCTCTTTTTTCAATGTGTGGAACCTCTTATTAGTGCCTCCTTAGGTCTATTTATACTTCCCTATAAGTTCTTGGCCAATTTGAAGCCTTTTTATGGGCTTCTCGTGGCCCAAATCAGCAAAACCCTAAGTTGTTCTGCGTAGCGCCTAAGCCCTAGGATACAGCGCCTGGGCACTATGTTGTTGTCCAAACTCTGTGTCTACTTTAATATTTTTCTAATAACGTTTTCTTCCTATATCTGATTAAGACAATCCAAGATGTGTTGAAAAGATAATTCAAAGGGTTACAACTTTGTTAGAAATAGCTCATTTCCAATTCGAACGTTTACTAGGCCAAAAATAGGTCTCAATCTCTGACTAAAGATCTAGAACATCTTTGTGCGGTTAAAATTGATTTGTGAAAATATTTTGGTCATATTTCACTCCTTTTGACTTCTAATTGCATTCATTTGATCCTTGGAATTCTCAAATCTTCATCGTGAGCTCCGACATAACTTTTGAGTGTTTACATTTATTCTCTAAACTTTAGATCTTGCCATTTTCATCAATTTTCACTTCTTTTCTCCAATTTTTCGTCAAACATAAAATTTTACGTACAAAGATATAATATAACATAAATTAAGTAGAATTTTATCGAAAGGACAATAAAATATCATCATTTAGCGCCTCGAATAAGTGTAGAAACTACACTTATCAATGGACTTGAAAAAGAAAATCTATACATGCATATTATGGAATTTGAGAAGGTGGTCACAACCTTCTACAATCAACATGGTACAACGGACGCAGTCAAGCTAAAATTTTCCCATTTTCACTTAAAGAACAAGCTAAAAGCTGGTTGTATTCTTTGAGACAACGGTCGATTGGCACTTGAGTTAAAATGACTCAAGCATTCTTTAATAAATATTTTCCCCACCATAAAACTAGTGCCCTTAAGAAGAAAATCTCATCATTCACTCAAAAGGTTAGTGAAAATCTCATCATTCACTCAAAATGTTAGTGAGACTTTATACCAAGCTTGGGAAAGATATAAAGAATTGCAAGCCCTTTGCCCCCACCACGGTTATGAGAGCTAGCATATCATGAGCTATTTCTACGAGGGATTAACACCTAGGGAGTGTCATTCGTAGAGATGATGTGTAACGGCAAATTTTAACAAAAAGATCCTAATAAAGCTATAGAATATGTAGATGACCTAGCGAAAAAAGCTCATACTTGGACTGGACCTAGCGCTATTGAGAGTACCAATAGGTCACGAACCACATGAAATCCTACTAGCACATGTATCTATCATCTTAAGGAGGGGTATAGCTTTAGAGACAAAGTAGAAACCCTCACTAGAGAACTAGAGACCCTACGTGCTAAGAACTCGAAATCTATACAAAATGTATCCCGTGTTGAGTCTCTAGGATCCTGTTTTGTGTGTGGTAGAATCGATTATCTAGTGCAAGAGTGTAGTACTTTTACTGACATAAGGGGGTTTATGAGGAACACTGTAATACCTTAGACACATACATAAAGCCCTATACCTCATTTTGGGGAACCTACAATCCTAGGTGTCGGGATCACCCCAATTTTAGCTGAAAATCTGAAAATCAGCAACCTATCTAGAACTTTTAATACACACTCATATTAGCCCACAACTTCTAGGAACTTTTTAGTAGACATCTTACATGTTTTTATAGAGGCACAAGGTAAGACAAATCTGAAGTTTGAGACTATGATCACTCAGATAGTTGAGGAAAATAAAGAGATAAAAATTGACTAATGCCTTAGCTATATGTGAGCATGGGAAATTTCTAGCTCAGCCTCAACTAAATCCTAAGAGGCAACACACGACACAAACCTTAGGACCAAATGAAAACAATGTTAAGAAAGTGAATGCTATAACCTCTAGATCAGGGAAAGTCATAAAACCAATCCCCAAGCGTAGGGAAACTGAAAAGAAGTCTAGTGAGAGTAGCCCTAGTGAGGAAGTGGTAGAAAGCCCGGTTAGAGTGCCTTTCCCTCAAGCTCTTAGGCCTACACCGAAGTCTGCTGGTCAACATAGTAAAATCATAAAATACATTAAGCAAGTTAAAATCAATCTGCCTCTCTTGCAGTGATTTCTCTGGTTCCTACATATGCTAAAGTCCTTAAGGACTTGTGCACTGTGAAGAGAAAGCATCATGTCAAGAAAACTACTTTTATAACTCAGCAAGTGAATGTGGTGATCAAGCAAAGGCTCCCACCAAAGTATAAGGACACTAGTTGTCCTACTGTGTCTTGTATTATTGGAAATCGTGAGTTTACACAAGCTTCTCTAGATCTAGGAGCAAGTGTAAATCTTATGTCTTGTGCAATTTACTTGTTGTTAGGCTTAGGTGAGATAAAACCGACTTCTGCGGTCTTACAATTAGCAAATAGGTCCACCATTAGGCCTGGGGGTAGTTGAGGATGTATTGGTAGATGTATTGGTTCAAATTGACAAATTTTACTATCATGTGGACTTCTTGGTTTTGGATGTAAAGGTTGATGTAAATGGTGATTCTAAAATCCCCATTATTCTTGGTAGACATTTTTTTTGCTATAGCTAATGCTCTTATAAATTGCAGGAATGGTCTAATGAAGCTTTCTTTTGGGAACATCATTTTAGAAGTCAATATTTTTCACATCACAAAGCAGCCACAAGATGATGATGAGTGTCATCAAACATTTATGATTGATGCACTCACTTAGGAGCAAACACCGAATTCAACCCTCTGAATTCATTTATCTTAAATTCTAAAATCCCTGCTGGTTTTGATAATGAGGAGTATACTAACATTTATATTGTGTTTGCAAAATTGTAGGATTACGGAGTATCACCATGGCAGCCCAAGTTTGAAGAGTTGTCAGAAAGGACTGAAGGACAGAAATCATCAACCATTGAGTATCCTAAACCAAAATTGTTATCTCTACCTCGAGGACTAAAACATGAATTTCTCAGACCAGGTGATACCTTCCCTGTAATTATTTCTTCAGAATTGAATGCATTACAATGTAAGCAACTGTTGAACATTCTGAATGAAAATAGACCTGCATTAGGCTAGACCATAACTGACATTAAAGGTATTAGCCCTTTAATTTGCACGCATAGGATTCAACTAGAAGAATGAACTAATCCTAAGAAAGACCGACAACGTAGGCTAAACTCCACAAAGAAAGCTGAAGTGAAAAAACCTTTAATTTGCTCACATATAATTCATCTAGAAGAAAGAACTAATCTTATGAGAGACCCACAACATAGGCTAAACCCCACAATGAAAGATAGTGAAAAATGAGGTGCTTAAATTGTTAGATGCAGGTATCATTTATCCCATTGCAGATAGTAAATGGGTTAGTCCTACACAGATAGTTCTTAAAAATTCAGGAGTCACAGTAGTGGAAAATGAGTTAGGTAAAATGATTCTCACAAAAACAGTGACTGGTTGGCGCATGTGCATAGATTATAAGAAATTAAATGCTGCCACCCATAAGGATCATTTTCCTCTCCCCTTTCTAGATCAAATCTTGGAATGTGTGGCTGGCCATCCTTTTTACTATTTTCTTGTTAGCTACTCAGGTTACTATGAAATTGAAATTGCAATAGAGGACTAGGAAAAGACCACATTTACTTGCCTTTTTAGCACTTATGTCTTTCATAGGATGCCATTTGGAGTCCTGCCACATTCCAAAGATGCATGACTAATATATTTAGTGACAACGTAGAGAATTTCATGGAAGTGTTCATGGATGACCTGATTGTGTTTGGAACTTCTTTTGATGCATGTCTGTTAAATTTGAAGAGAGTTTTGATACGATGTGAGGAAAAGGGCTTAGTTTTAAATTGGAAAAAGTGTTATTTCATGGTACCTTTGGGAATTGTCTTAGGGCATGTGATTTCTTCTAGAGAAATAGATGTTGACAAGTCTAAAATTGAACTAATCTCTAAATTGCCCATACCTAAGACAGTAAAAGACGTTAGATCATTTTTAGGCCCTGCAGGTTTCTTAGAAGGTTTATACAAAGCTTTTCATCTATCTCTAGACATTGTGTAACTTTCTAAATAAAGATGCCACTTTTGAGTAGAACCCGAATGTCAAGATGCATTTAAAACACTGATTGACAAACTCACTTCAACACCCATCATGTAACCACCAAATTGGACACTACCATTTGAAATCATGTGTGATGCTAGTGATTATGCGGTAGGTGCAGTTCTTGGACAACGCAGAAAAGGTAAGCCTTTTGTGATTTACTATGCTAGTAAAACTCTTAAAAGTGCACAAATGAACTATTCCACTACCGAAAAAGTGTTACTAGCTATAGTTTTTGCACTTGATAAGTTTAGATCATATTTGATTGGTTCCTCCATTACAATCTCCACAGATCATGCAGTCCTTAAGTATCTTCTTACAAAGAATGACGCTAAGTATTAATATGGTGGATCTTACTTTTGCAAGAACTTGACATTACCATTAAAGACAATAAGAGAGTGGAGAATGTCATAATCAATCATCTATTAAGGCTAACTTTCGAGGCTAACACAATTACATTGCCAATCAGAAATGAATTTCCAGATGAGAATTTATTTTCTGTTTCTTCTCTACCATGGTTTACTCACATTGTGAACTATTTGGCTGTATGTCAGATTCCTAAAGAATGGAGCGCAGAGGACAAGAGGAAGTTCCTGGTCAAGGTACGTAATTTTTATTGGGATGATCGGTGTCTATTTAAATACTGCCCCGACCAAATTTTAAGGCGTTGTGTCCCTGATGAGAAGATACCTAGTGTGCTAAATTTTTGTTATACCCAAGCATGCAGAGACCACTTTTCTATAAAACAAATGCTACAAAAATTTTATAATATGGTTTCTACTGGCCTACTTTATTTAAGGATACTAATCATTATTGTAGAACTTGTGACAGATGCCAAAAATTAGGTGCTTTGTCCTGGCATAACATGATGCCCCTAAATTCCATTTTAATAATTGACATATTTGACTGTTGGGGAATTGATTTCATGGGACCGTTTCCACTCTCTTTTGGTTATTTGTATATTATTGTGGCAGTTGATTACGTGTCTAAATGGGTAGAAGCATTAGATTGTAGGGCTAATGATAATAAAACGATTGCAACATTTCATTCGAAGCACTCGAGAAAAAGTATGAGGTGATTCATAAAATTTCTACTGCTTATCAACCCCAACTAATGGACAGGGAGAATTGGCTAATAGGGAAATTAAACAAATCTTGGAAAAAATAGTGAACCCTAATCATAAAGATTGATCTTTAAGACTGAACGATGCACTTTGGACTTACCGTACGACTTTTAAGACTTCTCCGGGCATGTCATCCTATTGCCTTATTTTTGGAAAGTCTTGTCATTTACCTGTAGAGCTTGAACACCGAGCCTATTGGGCTATTAAACATTTTAATTTCGATTTGGAAGAGGGCAGTAAGCTTAGAAAATTTCAATTGAATGAGTTGGAAGAATTGAGAAATGACACTTATGAGAGTTCTAGAATCTACAATGCGAAAATGAAAGTTTTTTAAGATAAAAACATTCTTAGAAAGACATTTGAACAAAATAAAAAAAAGTACTTGTATGATTCTAGACTTCACAAGCACCCAGGAANCATTCTTAGAAAGACATTTGAACAAAATAAAAAAAAAGTACTTGTATGATTCTAGACTTCACAAGCACCCAGGAAAACGTCGATCTAGGTGGATTGGGCCTTTTGTAGTGAAACATGTTTTCGATAATGGGGCAGTTGAAATTGAGGATCCTAATGATGGTCTGGTATTTAAAGTGAATGGATAACATCTTAAGATCATTTATGGCGAACAGGTGCCTTTAGTGGAAGAAATTCCTCTTGCAGACCCTATTTACCATCCTCGACATTCCTCAGGTATGTTTTTCACTTTTCTTTTTTGTATATTAGTTCTATTTTTTTATGTTTCGTTTGGTTTCTTGTTTCATTTTTTTTTTCAAATTGAGTACTTTTCAGGCTAACCATCGCTCCGACTCTATATGATTTACTCCAGTATTTAGGTCATACTCTTCATTTTTCCATTGGTAGGCATGTTTTGACATTGAGGACATTGTCCGATTGGGTTGGGGGAGAGTTGCATAGTTTGTTGTGTATTTCACTGCATAAGTCACCATGGAATTTTACTTTAAAAAAAAACTAAGTGTATTTTGGGGGGTGTTGGAATGGTACTTAGTTAATTCGGGGTGAAAGTCATGCATTTTGAGACAAACCGATCAATTTCGAGTTTTTCATGATCAACATTTGTTTTCAAATTTAAAAATAATTTTAGAACCAAATTCATGGCATCCATACACCCCCTGTGGTTTAAAATGTGTTTTGACAAGTTTTGGGGGCGTTGGAAAGTCGAGTTGCAAAGTGGATCGAAAACCAAGTGTTTAATGCAATTTGACCAAAAATAAGTTTTCGAAGAGTTGAATAGGTTTTAAAAAATTTTCATGATACATATACGCATTAAATCTATTTGAACTTATATAACACAAATATTGAGGTATCAAGGGTCTTCAACGGTTAAAAAAATCGCCTTGCTACTAGTCTATACGACCTCATAGACTCACCAACAATGCAGTCACATGTAGAGCATCAGGGCCTAAATTGGCCCTGAAAGTTTGCTCTATGTGACTGCATCACCTTCCTCTATGTAGTCACATAGATGAAATTAACACCCCAGAAGTTGTTTTAAAACACACGCACACTGACACAAGATAAATACATACGGGCACACCCACATTTCTTCACATCCACACACACGATGCCTCTCAACTTTAACACACACAACACTTATCAAATCACATATTCATCTCGACTCTTACATTCTCCAACATCTAATCTCTTAAGGTATGTTATTTTCTCTTTGCCCTTATTTTATTGCAAGATATATTTGTGTTTGGGAACGAAATTGAGTGATTAGGAGTATGGGTATTAGGTAGTGATGGAGTGTTGAATTATGAGTTGAATTTGAAAACAAAATTGGGCTTGATTAAAACTAATGTTTTGAAACTTTTATGAAAAAAATTCAAGTGCCTTCAAAGTGTTCGATAAAATGTCTAGGAGAAAATAGATGTTGAATTAGGGTTTAATTCGAATTTGACATGATTGCCCTGTGTTTTGGCCTGATTTTTGTGTTAAATTGCTTTGATAAATTCACTTGGAAATACCGACACACAAATTTGCACACATCAATGACATGAGTAGGCAAAAGTCACTTCACGTTACCCACTTCGTCCCTTTGTTTTCTAACTCAAACGAAGTCCGTTTGAACTCAAATTTGAACATGTGTTAAACTAATGTACATTATTTCATAATTTTTTATTTTTCTCGATAGTGTCCGGGGGTGAACTTACTTGGTCGAACATGATTCTAAATGCAAAATTTTCTTTGTCTGAGTGGATATCAGGTTTATGCTCTATATTTTTGAATCTTTACGACAATACCCATGTTCCATTATACATTTTGTTAAGCATAGCATTGTTACAATGCATAATGTTTTGTTTGGTATATTACTTGAATTCTTTGCTTGTAACATAAGTTTAGGAGTTTTCAATGCTCATGTTCCATCTATTATCTCCAAGTATTATGGCATTCATTTATTCATCATAGTTAGCTTACATATTTAAATTCTCGTTGTGTTTGCAGAATGTCTCCTAAGCGCACCTCCTAAGGAAAGGAAAAAGTGGCTTCTACTATAGGTACTACACGAACAAGAGAACCTAGAGGAGGAATACTGAGATTCTTGGATCAAGAGGCCACCACATGATACTCAGATGTTATTGGCCACTAGGCATTACTTCCAGAACGGCCAGTCAAATTAGAAGATTTTCTCAAATTCGAGATCGTAACTTTGGTACAAAACTACAGTTGGGATAAAGTGGTTGAAAGATCTCACCCGGTATATGAAAGCCTGGTTTGCGAATTTTATGCGAACTTCAACAGTGAGATAGACACTCCGGGATCTGAGCATCTACATTAGACGTGGGCAAGGGACAAATGGATCATGTTCACACCCGAGGTAATACATGATTACTACCAACTATCATTGGATAACATAGTTCCTATTCCTGGAGATTTTCCATGGAACACAATCGGGGAAGTATTGTTTGGGCATGAGAATACATGGCCGTTACAGACTCTAGTTTGGCATCAGATCGAGCTCACACCGTCCATAGCCATTCTATGGTTATTTATTGCTATAACATCGAGGCAACTTTACATAGGATGACATTCAATGATACAACGACCGGTTTCATCTATCACTTGGTTAGAGGGCAGAAGATTGAATTGGTCACTTTTATTTATAAACATATTTGTTCCCAGGGTGTATGGGAAGATTGACATCGTTCACTAATTTTTTCAAGTTTGATTAGTTGGATGCAAGAGTGCGTGGTTACTACTCCATCATGGGAAGTTCCCAAGAAACCCAGCCCTTTTATAAAATGCTCTACTTTAGAGGATCAAGATCGAGCTAAGGATAAACAAGAGATAAGCAAAAAGGAGAGCGATTGAGACAACAGCGGGTTGTACAGGTGCAAGGGGCTGAGGACGTTAAGATGCCTGAGGTACCACCACCACCAGCACCATTGGACGTTGATATGCAATTGTAGAGACAAATGTTTGCTACTATAATCGGTTCTAGCCGGGATAACGAGAGTCTTCAGCGGCCTATAGGTGCTAGGGACATGGATATCCAGACTGTGATGAATGATATGTTGAGTACCAGGAACTTTACTTCCACTGCCAGTAGAGAGTCATTGGCCGCGAGATGGGAGGTTGAGGTTTTAAATGGGTGGTTGAATAACTATGGGGGTAGAGTTGATGGGATTCAGTTGAGGGCTAATGAGATTGGGACCGTTTGGGTAACATCGAGAATGAAGTGCGGGAGCAGTCTCTACACATTCGGAGCATAGAGGCCTAGCTCACATATATGTCCGAGATGATGTGACAGATACTCACACGACTTCCTCCACCACCAGCTGATGGCACATTCGGCTCCAGTTTCCATCCACCACCTCCATATTGATCAAAGGAGTACTCTGAGCCCATTTTCTTTACTTTTTTGTACATTCGTCATGTTCTTTAAGTACTTTTCAGTTTAGCATTTTTGTAATTATCTAAATATAGAGGACAATGTTTCAAATAAGTTTGGAGGTAGGCATTTATCATTTTACTGCAAGATTTGTGTGTGATTGTATGCTAAAAAAATTATTTTTGCAATTTTTATTCATTTATTTTCAATTTATTTTATTATTCTATTTATTTATTTTCTAGCATTAGATTATAGCTTTAGTTTTGTGTGCTTGTTTGGATTTGATAACTATGCCGGCTATGATGTGACTATTGGAATACGTATCAACTGTGAATAATGAAAACAATACAGTATTAGATTAGTCAAAAACATGTTTATGTGAAACTCGACATTTTCTATGGAAATTACTCATGTTTGGCATTTTGAGTTAGTGATGTAGTTCAGTATTTAGAAAATGGTTGAACATAGCAAATAATATTGATTAACCTTTATAGTATTGATCCATAATGCAACTATAGGATAGTTTAGAGATAATTGAGATGCTACAAGGGAACATTGAAATAAGTAGGGATTTTGTGCATGAAAATTATCTTGTGTGAATTGTCTAAAACCAATAAGATAAAGACGAGATGAAAGTTTAATTTAGAGGTTAGCTTTAGAAACTAAATGTCTAAAGGAAAAGGGGCATTACACTAATCTCTGAGTAAATAAAAGCATCTTTTCGAGCATGTATAACTCGAGTGATTAAGTCTGTAAGGATTGTTTCAAACCTGGTGCCCTTTGATCATCTGACTTGGGAGTCATCGGCCTAAAACTTACTACATGGGTTATATAGAAAGCAAATGAGACGATGTTTTGAAAAAAAAAAGGAGAAAAAAAGAGAAAACGTTAATAACGAAAAGAAAAAAAATATTCACAAATACATTGAGCCCCAGACATTTGGTTGATAGAACTATACCTTTGACAAGAAGCAAGTAATTTAGTTTAGTCTTAAAGGTTGAAGCAATAAAAAATATAGTAGAATCTTGACTTGTTGAAGTATGAACTTGTAATAGTGAAATTTATCTAAACTAAGAGAGGGCAAGGAATACAATTGAATAAGTTCAATTTAGGATACATTTCGAGAAAATTGAGTGAAAAATATAAGTTTGGAGAGTATATATCTCTCGAGCGAAGTAAGGATAATTTGACTACTATGGGTCAGGTGTTGAGTCAATCATGATCTTAATATGTCGACATTAGTTTTCACACACACACGTCGAGTTATGCATGTAATAGGTGGAGAATGATTTAATTTGCACATTGTTGTAATTGTTCACTTGTTTGATGACTGAAGTCCAATCCTGAGACAAGACAGGTTTTCCAAACTATATTTTATGTAGAGTTAAGTTATATTTTTCTTTGAGGACAAACAATAGTTCAAGTTTGGGGGAGTTTGACAAGTGCGTCTTTACATACTTATTTTA
>CAIGRB010145176.1:0-10330 GCA_903798255.1 Fraxinus quadrangulata
ATTGTTATATCTTTCTACTACGAAGTAAAGACGAAATTTTAGATGTCTTTAAACGTTTAAGACGGAAGTTGAAAATCAACTTGGTAAACGAATAAATGTTATTCATAGTGATAGAGGTGGTGAATACAGGATACCGTTTGAAGAATATTGTTCTGAGCATGGAATCATTCATCAAATAACGGAACCTTACCCCAATCAAATGATGTTGCTAAACGCAAAAATTGAACTCTTAAAGAGGTGATTAACTCAATGTTGATAAGTTCGGGTCTACCTTAGAACTTGTGGGGGGGAAGCTATTATATCGACAAGTAACATTCTTAACAAAATACCCCTTAATAAAATAGAAGAAACTCCATATGAACTATGAAAATTCAATTATCATTCTTATCAATATTTGAAAGTGTGGGGAGTGCTTGGCTAAGTTTGAAGTACCTAAGCATAAATAAGTGAAAATCGGTTCTAAAACGATTGATTGCATATTTATTGGGTACTCCAATAATTGTATTGCATGTCGTTTTTGTATACATAAATCTAAAATTCAAGATGTATATAAAAGAACAATAATTGAATCAAAAAATGCATCATTTTTTCAGAATACTTTTTCATATCAAAACAAGGAAAATGCAAGTTCAAATAAAAGAACTTATAATACTACAAATGGCACTTCAAATGAGGAAGAACCAAAGCGTAGTAAAAGGATTAGAATATCCACTTCGTTTTGTTCAGATTTTCTAATCTATATATAGAAAATGAACCAAAAACTTTCGATAAAGCAATGTCTACATCGGAAGCACCGCACTGAAAATAAGCTATCAATATTGAGATAAATTTTATAATGCAAAACTATACTTGGGAGTTAGTTGATTTACCTCATGGGAACAAGTAGTTAGAGTGTAAATGAATTTCCAAAATGAAACTAAAACCTGATGGATCCATTAACAAATATAAGGATAGATTGGTTGTTAAGGGATATAGACAAAAAAAAAATGACTTGATTTTTTTGATACCTACTCACCCGCAACTAGAATCACCTCAATAAGGTTGTTAATTGCATTACGACATTACTTAATCTTGAGATCTATCAAATGGATGTAAAGACGGTATTCCTAAATGGTGAGTTAGAAAAGAAGATATATATGGAACAACCCGAAGGGTTCATCTCTCCTAATCACAAATAAAAGGTTTGTAAACTAGTTAAATTCTTGTATGAATTGAAACAAACACCTAAAAAATGGCATCAAAAGTTTGACAAAACAATGTTTACTAATGAGTTTAAGATAAACGAGTGTGACGAGTGTATACATTAAACATACACCAAAGGCCTAAGCGATTGTATGTCTATATGTAGACGACATATTGATAATGGTCAATAGTCACGAAATAATGCTAAACATCAAGAGAGTTCTAACAAAACATTTTGACTTGAAATACTTGGGTATGGTCAATATAATATTAAGGATTAAGATCTCCAAAACATCAAAAAAATTATACGTTTCCAATCTTACTACATTGAGAGTATACTTAAAAGGTATAATGTACATGAGGAAAGTCCTACGAAAATTCTATTGACACAAGTTTACACTTGTCAAAAATACAGGTGAATATGTCTCACAACTAAAGTATTCACAAATTATAGGCATTCTTATGTATATAACAAATTGCACTCGACCAGACATAGCATTTGCTGTGAATAAATTTAATAGATTCATAAATAATCCAAGCCATGATAATTGAATGAGGTTCTTAGGTACTTAAATTACAATTTAACCTATGGATTACGCTTCACTAAATATCTCACGGTATTAAAATGATATTGTGATGTAAATTGAATATCTGATATAAAATATTCTAAATTTACTAGGGGTTATGTTTTTACCATTCGTGGAGTTGCTATATCATGGAAATCGACAAAGCAAATATGTATAGCTCAATCAACGTTGAAATCATAGTCTATTGCTTTGGACAAAGCTGGATGTTCAGACATAACCCGCAATCATACGGGATTGTTATATAAGTAATAAGATTTGTGAGTTAAGAGTATTTTTCAACAAGGAATAAGGTCTAATTTGTAGTTCGATGGCTACTATTAAATTCAAAGTGTGGTGATATCAAAAGAAATGGTTTGTGTGTTTCTATATTAATCTTAAACTAACAAAGTAAATAAAATACTTGTTTAATATATGAATATTTGTATAAGAATTGTAAATCCCCATATTGCTATTTAATTCAATTCTTAATTCGTAATCTAGTAAATTCATGCATTCAAGATAATCAATAATCTATTATTATTCAATATTCTTTTTCAAAATACATTAAACATATGTTTAACACGACCCGATTATATTCCTAGTTCGAATTAATATGAAAAACATGTATTGATTCACATGATTTATCACACAAGATTGCACATGTCATAGATATTATTCATAATACCTATTGCCCATGTGTTGATCTTGCCACGTTTTAAACTTATTGTGAGTATTCCTACACTACAACAAGTAACTTACTATCTAATTGGTGATCAAACAATCAAATAATTCAATGGAAATGTAAAACCAATTAAGAAAAATCAAAAAATACTAAACTAATTATCTTAAATTAAAATAAACAAACAATAGATTTCTCTTACTTCTTCCATCTTTCTTATTTTCGAGTGATATTTTTCATATTATTCTTGTGTAATTTAATTATAAGAATGTTAGGCAAAATTTTTTATTGTATATCATTCATCCAATACAATAAAAAATTTTGCCTAACATTCTTATAATTAAATTACACAAGAATAATATGAAAAATATCACTCGAAAATAAGAAAGATGGAAGAAGTAAGAGAAATCTATGTTCTTAGCTCAAGTATTAAAACGGGCCTATGAATCTTCAAAATTTTTGTATGATTCACTTTGAATTGATGTATAGACTTGTTCTTCACCTCAAAAATATGTAGAATATGATGAAATTTATCACCTAACTTTCGATAACTGAACAATTCTCAGTATTTTTCTCATAATTTTCTCTTTCGATATCATATTGAGATAATTCGAAATGTATTGAAAAGCTCTACAATTATTATAGAAATATTTGGATGCTTACTATGCCAAAATTAGGTCTTAATATGACGCTAAAAATGTGAAGCACAACGTTTTCGGCTGAAAGTTGATGCGTGATAATATTTTGACTATAATTCATTCTTTTCTCATCCAATTTACCCCTAGCACTCTCAAATTTTCATCGTAAGGTTCAACTCAACTTTTTAGTAGTCGCACTTTAGTCTTCGAACTTTGGGTTTGCTTCATTTCAGTCATTTTCTCTTGCATTCTTGTTCATTTATCTTCTAGTTGTATCCAATTAAATGCTTTGTATCTTTGATCTTCATTTCATTTCCCATCTCATTTATGGATGTTTTGAATTTAGTCGTCGACTTTTAGATTTCGCCCCTTTTTTTACTATTTTTGTATTCTTTTATCTAATTTTTCATTAAACATTGAGATTTACCTACAAAATGCAATACAACACAAGTTGGTAGTATTTTATCCAAAAAAAGTAAAATATCACCATTAAGGATCTCAAATAAGTATAGAAACTACACTTGTCGTTGGAGAAGAAGCAGAATGATTTCGTAACTTCTTGGAAGATATTTCATGTTTGCCTATGCTGGTACCTACAATTAGTATACAATGTGATAGTCAATCGGCTATCGAATGAGCTCAAAACAACATATATAATGGTAAGTCTAGACATATACATCGTAGACATAATACCATTAAGTAACTGATCTCTAATGATATAATTTCCAAAGATTATGTTAAGTCAAATGAGAACATCGATGATCCACTTACTAAAGATTTATCAAGAGATCATATACGTTGCCTATCAAAAGGAATGTGATTAAAGCTTACTATACACGGATCTTTGTAATAGTAACCATACCTTATTAACTAGAGATGCCAAGATCTTGGTTCGAGGGGACAAATAAGTTATGAATATTCAATAAAACACTGGGGAAAATATTTCTCAACTCATTCATATGATAATTAAAGTGCTTTCTGTAGAATGTTAAAGTTAAGATATCATTTTAATAATTTCTATATTTTGATTAAGTCAAGTGAAGTAGGGCAGCATACTCTTAATAGGAGATCACCTATATAAATATGAGGTGTGGCCGCTTCAATGAAAATTGTTCAAAAACTGAAATTTTCTAAATACTTATGAAAACCCAAGAATGGTTTAGGGCTAAAATAAACTAAGTCATGAAATCGATGAATGGTAAATGAAAGACATCTGTATGAGTATTATAGTCTTGGTTTACACTAATGGTTGAATGGTTCAAGACATCACGTTCACCAAGTAGCCAAGTAAATCCGATAGTATTTCACTAAAAAATTTTCAAAGCCGAAAGTTACCTTACCTGATACAGTGTTTTTCTCCCTTCTCTCTCTCTCTCACTCTCTCTCTCTCCCCCCTCCCCCCCAATGCATCATATTTTTACATAGCATGACTATATTCGAATTTTCATTCATGTGGGGGATTGTTCGAATTTGGTTTAGGGAATAAAAATAAATTTAGTTAAGTATGGAAAAATGGCTTTCTTGTCAACTTTGCTTAAATATTCGTACTTGATCCGATAGTCATATTATTAATATAAATAGACTAACTTATTCTAATCGTCGAGTAGATCGTCGTGTTATATTTGGAATCTCAAAATCAATTCCGAATGAATGAAAAATTACGTTCCAAAATTGGATAGAAAAGAGGATATACAGGTTAGACAAATAGCTAACTCTATCACGAGTGACAGTCTAGTGATAGGTGAGTGATAGAGACTCTGATGAAAATATGTCACTGTCGCTTGAGTGAGATGTCAGTGACAGGCTAGTGACAGCTATGGATGCTTCTCTTCATAAAGGTTGCTAAGTTTGGGACTTGACACTTCACTTACAATTCTTCCTCTTCTATATATAGGACCATTTGGATGTCCATTATGCATCTCCTATTATTTTGCACTGATCATTACATCAAAAATCTTGCAAAATACTCTCCAAAGGCATTCTAAGACCATTTTCTTGTAAATTGAAAATTATTGTTCCAAGTTCGTTGTTGCTTGTGGTTTGAAGTGATTCTACCACAAATTGTATCCATTGTATCTTGGGAGACAAGTGTCATACCATTAGCACCATTGCGGAGCAATATTGTTTTAAGGAAAAAGTGTTTTCACTTGCCTCGAATTTCAATATTCACCTTATATTTTTTTTCCTTTCTTTCTTTCATTTTTCCTAAAATTTAATTACGTTCCTGTGAATTAAATATATATTTTTGTTCGAACAACCATTTTCATATACTAACGATCCAACATCTTGTACCAAACTCTATACTCTAAATTTTTCACATGCTCCGCTCGTAAATTCTTCGTTTTGCTTGTTTCAATCATTTATGTTTCTTTCCTTCTTCATCAATTATCTTCAAGTGGTAATTACATGAAACCCTATTTTTCAATATTTAAAGTTAAAAATTAGATTTCAAGTTTTAATTTTCAAAAATCAGATGTTTATATATAGATACATATTTTTTATATTTAATTAAATATTANACAAACCCTCATCTCTCATTTCTCCACTCTCTCTCTCTCTACAAACCCTCATCTCTCATTCGTCACCACCACAATCTCTCTCTCTCTCTACCTTAGGCCTCTCTCTCGTCTCTTCCTCGCACGTGGCCGTCGTCGACGAAGACCATAGCGGAAGGTGCTGGCGGTGCCCCACCGATACCTGCCGCTGGTAACAGCCCTTCTCTCATATTCTCTGAAACTCTCTCTTCGAAAGCTGACGGTGACAAAACAAACAAATCCTTCAGTGAGAGGAGCATATAGAAATATAGTCGTCGATGCACTTAGAGCATAGCGGCGACAACATCCTTGGAACACAGCGATTATCGATAATTTTTGGGCGATCTAATTCTTAGGTGTTGGTGGTGTCGATTTACGGCTGCGATGGTTTGCTGTCACTCTGTCATCGTCAACCAGGTACACAGCGTTGCTCATTTTGTACGGTGGTTTGAGCGTCGCCTCGTCCGATCTACTGTGTGGTGGTGTGTGCGGTGGTTGGTTCTATGGTGTGTGCTGTGCGTACGGTGGTGTTGAGGCGTCGTTGTGGCTCTAGCAATAGTGTCGTGGTTTACATCAGCGCCAACAGTGGTGATGGTGTTTTGTGCGGCAATGATTCTGTGGTTGTAACTATAGCGGCGGATCGAAAGGATCTAGTGGTTTTTGGTGGTGGTTTTGGAGATGACGGTGTTTTCATGGTGTTTGGGTGGTGGTGATGTTGGTCGTGGTAGTTGTCGTGGAGACAGTGGTAGTGGCCGTGGCGATAGTGCAGAGGTGGTGGTGGTGGATCTGGCGGATGTGGTGATTTTGATTTTTTGTGACTAAAAATATAATCTGTCCTTAAAATTCGGTAACCTATGACTATAAATAATTAGTGACCAACAATTTTGTTATCTGTAACCTAAAAATTATATAATTTGTGAGCGTGAAAAAATCTATGACCAATTAATTTGGAAATATGTGTTCGTGTGACCTTATGTGACTAAAAATATAATCTGTGACTTTATAATTTGGTAATCTGTGACTAAAAATATAATCCGTGATCAATCATTTTGTTATTCGTGACTTAAAAATTATATAATCCGTGATCGTAAAAAAATATGTGATCAAATAATTTGGAAATCTGTGACAGTGTGACCTATAAATTTTGATCTGTGAATAACTAATTTTGAAATCTGTGACCAACAAATTAATTGTGACCTACAAAATTTTTGAAATGTGACCGTAAAATAGTTGCCGGAATCGATTTTTGAAATATCTAATTTTAAAATTTAAAAATTATTTTCTTATTTTTAAAATAGTATATATTTAAAGTATGGTTTATAAATTTTTCCCTATCTTCAAATTCAGAGTTCCTCTTAAAAAGTCAAATATAATACAAAGCCTTCCAATTAAGCATATTTCTAATTTATAGATAAAGGTGTGACGTACACTTATCATAGACTAACGTGAATTCCATATTAAGCCTTTGTTTGTCTATTAATTTTTTAAAATATTGTTTGCTACAGTAAAATTTTTCACTACACATTCATCCAATAAAATATTCTACACACAAATTAATAAAGTTACTTTAAATTTCAACCATACATTTTCCAAAAAATAGTATTCATTACTCTATTTTGAACATAATAATAGATGACAAACTTGGCCTTAATAACAATCAGCATACTCTCCTTTCATGTTGGCTTCCTCTACCATATATAGCCGAATCTAAAAATAGCTCAAGTTCTCAACATTATGCTTAACATGTGCAATTTTACTTCTTTGCTTTTTTACCTAAAACTATTTTCCTTTTAAAAATGGGCTTCCGACACTTGCGTGGATTGCGGATCATAAAACCAAGTGTTGCATACCCCCAACTATAGGAGTGGCAGTTGCCCATTGGTTGGACGACCCGAGACATTATGACACCTCCAATCAACGCCATAAATTATTTTTATGAAATGAATTGGAGTTTATTTTTTTCCAATTATTTCTCTTCTAAAACGAGATTCTTTAAGCCTATGAAAAATTAATGTTTAAATTACCAAATTGGAGTATGCCAAAAACAAAAAGAATGAGAAATAATTTGTTTCATATTGTGAAACATGACAAAGTTAATAAAATACATAAATAAAGTTTGTGTAAGTCCCCATGCGACACAAAGAAGGGGACTAGAAATCTGAAGTCCCATTTCCAATTTGGGAATTTAGTTCTGATCCCTTGACAAGTAAAATGTTAAACGTTTTTTATTATTCTCTTTTGTGCATCTTTCTCACTCTGATATTGAGTCTATAATTCATTTAGATTTGTGTGAGTGGTTGAATGTAGTGTGTAAACCGCTCTGGATTCAATAAGTTAATAGAAAAGATGTACAAATATTAACGAAATTACTTGGACTTGAGTTGCATTTGACTAACAAAAATACTAATTTCTTTTAACAGTACAATTTGTTTTAGCAAATGGAAAGCTTACTGATCATAAAATTATGATGGCTGAAATTAAAATCTTTAATTTTGGTATTTTGAAAATCGAATTATATGTCTAAAGAAAATAAGTCCATCATCTATGGTATTTGCTTAATAGAGTTTGAAAATAAAATAAACGGTAGAACATAATATTCAACATTATTAATTAAAAATTCAAATCTTGCCCAATTGATTAATTCAATTACTATAAATTTTCTATCTTTCAACAACATAATTTCAATTGTTTGTATAATTTTATATAAAAAATGTATTTTAATTTTTATTATATCTCTTTCAAATTCGTCTCAATACTAGTCCATGTAAAACATCTATGGAACAAAAAGTTATAATAGAGGAAGGTAAAAACATAGTCTTTAAATAGATTGATATTTCTAAATTGTGAAATATTGATTAATTAAAATAAGAACATCTTCAATAAAATAATCTCATAAAAATGTCAACATTTCATGCAAGCTTGAAATGAAATTCATGGAAACACTTGCCCTTTTTCCAGGTCTGAGGAGAACTTCATAAATTAGCCCTTCTCCTCCAAAAACATTGTAGCATGTATACAATATCTATAAGTGTATTATGGAACAAATTATTAACTTGTTAACTTAAAACTCAACAGTAAAACAATAAACAAAATGTATTATATAAAATATTTATATTATAAGCAAATAACAAAGCGGACAATGGTTCAAATGATCAGTAAGAAATATTCGCCTAAAGATTTTAGAGGCAAAAACACTAATCAAAATTGAATAATCTAACTGTTCAATCATTTCTTTCTCAATAGGTAACATAGCCAATTCATTTAATCTTTCATGTGATATAGTTGATCGGATATAAATTTTGATCAATTTCAATTTGGAGAAAAATTTTTTTTTACAAATGCAACTGTAACCGGTATAGTTAGAAAAATTTTGTAAGCAATATAAGCATTTGGGAAATAATCATTCAATACCTTCAAATATTGTAACACTTCAATTGCTCTCGTTGGTTCACTTAGTATATAGCACATCAAGAGATATAACTCTGAACATAAATCATCTTCATTAATGTCCGAAAGTCCATTATATTCTGAATACTTCTAAACATTCATACAAGACTTCAACAAACTGGCAAAAGTTGCACGTCTTAATCTCTTCAAATTAAACAAAAATTCAAATATCTCTTATATTATTTAAATTGTTCAAATCGAGTCTTTAAAGAAGATAAAACTTTATCAATTATAAATAAATGAAATTATTCATCTCTAATAATTCTTCAGGTGATTTCTTTCTTCGTTACTGTCACTTTCATCAAACTGCTTCTTTATTAAAATTATGCATTTTCTCCAAATACAACTTAAATTTCCATTTCACTTGCATTTTTTGTCGTTCCATTCATGTCAATATCAAATCCAGTTCTCTATAATTTTCAAGAAAAGAAACAAGTCCTTGTAAAAGGTCAATAAAATCATAAATATCAATGTTTTCAGTTTGAAGAAGTTTACTTAGACTATTGGATGCATGCAACAACATGTTCCAAATTACCATGCTAAGCAATAACTCAAAATTTTGAAGTTCGTATAGTGCTAAGAACTCGGTTTCACCCTTTATTTTAGGATCTTTGTTAATTTTTGTTAAGTCAAGTAAAGAGTATCTTATATGTGCAGTTTGCTCCATTGGAGAATTGATATTTTCAACGCGAATTTCCCAACGTGTTCGTAACAATAGCTTCATTGTCAAAACTTGTATGTTATCATTGAAAAATCTCCATCACTTGGTAGAAGAGATAAATAATGTGTAAATGCATTGTATCACTCCAAAGAAGGATATAGCTTTAGGACAACAATTCAACATATCACATAATGCCAAATTAAGACTATGAGCGCCACATGAAGTATAGAAAGCTTTGGGTTGAAATCAAATAATCTTCTTTGTACACCTTTGTGCCTCTCGTTTATGTTAGATCTGTAATCATACCATCACCCTCTAATTTCATTGATATCAAGATCAATGTTGATTAAAACCTTTTGAAACTCGATTACAAGTCCAAGTCTTGATGTATCATCTACCTTAAAAAATTCAAGCCAATATTCTTTTAATATCGATAAGTTGGCTAAATCATTTACACATCATATTACTAAAGACATTTGCTCATCACGATTTGCATATGGAGTATAATCAAGTATAACTAATAAATATGCATATTTAACTTTCTTGACAATTGAACTTTTCATTTCATCAGTATCAATTTATTTTGAATTGTTTTACTAAGATATATATATATATATATATAT
>CAIGRB010145176.1:20018-43031 GCA_903798255.1 Fraxinus quadrangulata
CGAAGATAACCCTCATAGGTTACCTCATATAATTTCACAAACCACACAGGCTTACAAAGATATAGGAAAAAAGTGCTGCCTCTCTTACTCATCACTACCACACTCTATTACACCACTCACAGAACAAAATGGAGTACGCCATAGATATCAACCCACTATGCATGCAACATATTACACAAAGTAATAAGATCACTCCAATTCATACCAATGCACATATCAAACATATTGAAAATTTAACATATAATTATGTAATCGAATTGAGAAATCACACAGATGCAGAAAAGATTACGCACGGATGCAAATGTAGTAACTAAGTCTACTCTTAATAAACTTCATTAGGATCATCACTCGACCCTATAGACAAATTCGCCTCACCACCCTCCTCATCCTTCCTTTTATTATCATTCCTATGACAGTCTATCTCAACTATGTCTAAATAGTCGCAGTTAAAACACATCTTAATTTTCGCACTTACCTTAGACCACATTTGTCATCAAAAGGTTTTATGAAAAAATATTTTCGTTTTACCAAATTAAAAAATCACAATTTTTATTAAAATATGCATAACTCATGATGTGTCGTCATTTTACCCAAAAATGTACAAAACACAAAATGCAACCAACAACGACCACGAGTAAAGTATCGACACAATTCATGCAAAATAGTCAAGTAAACATCCCTAAGGTCACGTGCAATTCTAATAATGAAAAATTTAATTAGCAACTAATTCACATAAAATTCAAGACAAATAATTAACAAGTAATTCCTAAATCTAGCAACAGGCAATGATTACCCTTTCACGATAATCTCAAACCTAACGTCACCCCACACGATGACTACTAATACGAAAAATAAATCGTTATTCTACACGATAACAATAATTGCAATAATAAAAGGCAAAGAACGCGATACTGAGCGGACCACGTTTGAAGGTCCGTAAATATCGAGAGCTGCGAATTCATCATTTTAGGACTACCGCAAACCTCCCCAAAGCTTTCGTCAACACGAAACGGCACTCAGCGCCCGAACATCAAAACATAAAATCGTCTGATTTCACCGTATTGCTCGAAACTGAAATCCGACAACACCATAGGGTCCGTCTCATCTCCAGAAACATTCTGTCTTTTCATACCACCGCCGAAAAACCTCCCACGCGCCCTCATACGCTGCCATCATCTCTGCGCATGGGCTTCACACGCCGGACTTCTGAGACCTCCTCCGCCTGCACGTTGCGCCGTGGTCGCCGTTTCTCCGAAAGATAAGCAATTTCGCTGGAAAATGCCAAAACAGTTCCGACAGAAATTGAAGAAATTCCCAGAATCCGTCCAATTTTTCTGCCTATTTTCCAGCCACGATTTTGGTCGATTCCAGCCCCCTTTTCAACCCTAAAATCGTAGATTTCTCAACAACCAAGCTTTGATATCATTTGTGAAGCAAAATCCCTCAAGAAACCTTGATTCCGGGCTCAGAAAACAACCAAACGAACACCATACTACCAAGGCTCGACCTAAAACTTCTACACCTTGTTTGCTCCAAGTTTCATCACCACAAAGGATATATGGTGGTGGTGATTGCAAGCCCGCACAGTGAAGAGGGAGAAGAGAATAACAATGATTAGAACTCACCAAGAAATCTATCAAACAAAATCTGACTGTCCTTTCTTCTTCATGACTGCCTCTCATATCCACTCTCTTGCACACACTTCACACACACCAAAAAAGGGGCTGGGAATGGGGGGAATAATAAGGGTCGATTAGGTCACTTAATTTTGGGCCAAACACTCCCTCCAAAATGGGGTCAAAGTCCACTAAATGGGCTACCAAATAATTCCCACAACTAACCACATAAATGGGTTATCAACATAATCATCCAAATCCAAACTTGGGCCATCCAAAAGTATAGGTCGTTTTTGAGTCGAATCAAGTCTATGTTGTCTCTAAATAATCCGACAACTATTTTATATCATCGCCCAAATTTATTGGGTATCAAAAAATCCAACAATAACTAATAAAGGCGATTCCCAATATGACAACAAAAGAAATCTAAAACTTATTAAAGCCATTTTTCACTTAGTCACAAAGTTAAAATATGTCTCAATTTATTAGCAAATATGACTGAGGTAGCAGACTACACGATTACCACTCAACTTCAGAAACTCCAAAGTCAAACCTCTGTTTTTTTCATTTCTGAAAACTCACTCCAAGTACCACTAACTTTTGTAGCAAAAAACAAGCTTATAATCCATCCACAACTTCTTATTCACCTTCTGAGTAGGCGAGTAGGATGAAAATTAACTCTTGCCTACTACTAATTATTGAAATTTGTTTTGTGGCACATATTTGCACGTATTGAATGATCCATTCAAAAGTTCAACAGTGCTACTTTGTTCATTATGATCCTTAAATCAAATGTCATCTGTCCACCAGTACAAATTCATGGAAGAGAATGAATTTGAGAAATATATATTAAATTCACAGTGTTCCTAGGTCAAAGGCCAGCTTAGGATTCCCAGTGTTCATGATGAGGGATCAATGGAATCTGTAAGTTCCAGGGACCCCATACTTTGGAGGATTTCGTGAACACATATTTGAACAAACTTTCAACTTAAAATCCAAGGCACAAATTGCTGGCTATAGAGAGAAGTATGCACCAAATGCAGCTATAAGAGCAAATGGAGACATTTATGCAGGCGAGATTCAGCCTCTAGTTGACAAGAATTGAGAAGTTAGTTGAAACACGGACTTTCAATTTTAAAGAAATATAACAGCCTTGAAAAATCTCGAGTCCACCCACACCCACCATATATACATTTTTCATTAATTTGTAGCTACTGATACAAATATGAGGACTCCTGGTTTAGTGAGATTGTGTAGCCATATGCATATGATCCTTCTTTCATTTAGGAGACAATAATTCACCTGCCCTTTTCAAGCTTTTGATTACTGTTATCAACTTCAACTTCCCAAAGCACAAGGAAAAAAAGTTAAAGATAACATAATGGAATCATTGTGTCCATTGGTGATTTGACAATGAAATATGATATTGTTATGATGGTGTCAGCAGGTAAACTCCACTTTAGTACGGACTTCATCAGAGTCAAACTCTCAACTGCTTAGTGGAGACTCAAGATCAACAAAATGATATTGTTTAGAACTATAGAGAATTTGTCAGTATATCTGAAAACAAAGCAACCTTATATTTTCTTCTGTTACTAAAGATAATTAAAAAAAAATAAAAAATCATCTTGTTTTGATGATAATCCAATAGTAAATAACTTGACTACACCAGCAATTCTGCTCGTATGATTCCTGATTTGGATTTTCAATCTTCACACAAGAGTGCCCTTGCAATAAACTATTCGTACATCTATCACATAAGGTAGACTATCATGAGTCACATGACCTCTCCACTATAACTTGCTTATGACGTGTTCTATAGGTCGATATAGTCATGTACATATAAGTACTAGCGCATTCCCAAAAATAAAAATTAAGAAATAGAGGCAAATAGAGGCAAAGCAATAAGAATTGTCTACATACAAATCACAAACACGACTTTAGATTGTTGGGAAAAATGAGTTATTTGTGTGTAGATATTTATCAATTATTATAATCAATTAAATAACATAAACATTATAATTCAATAATAACATAATCATAAGAAGATAAGTAGAGAATGAATGCAAACCGTAGGGATCATGTGAAGGACGATGTCCTAAAGTCGTATTGTCTCCTCTCTATGCAGGTATTTTCGGCATTACACGCCTCCAACATAAAACCTATATAGTTCACAATTGATTATCCTTCTATGGACACAATCACATGAAGATAAAGAACGAGTCTCTATCGAGTTACCAAAATAATATGAATATAATATGAAATGTATATAATATTCTATCAAGTTGTGTTTTCATCTTATTTTTCAAACGATGAAATCACTCTTTTTTTATAGGGACAAATTCAACCCCCACAATGATGAGAATTAAATCATTTAAAATGTATGTTACACTATAATATTATTAATTTAATTTTGTATTAAATTGAAATTAAAATAGAAACAACAAATTAAAAAGATATTAATTTGAAAATTTAAAACTTAAAAATATTTATTTTCCAACATTTCTTGCCACCACTGCTACCAAAAAGGGTTTTAGCCATATGTTGATTTTGTGCATGTTAATTCAATTTTTTCTTAGCTTTTCCATGCCTCAGTGACAGGTTGAAATAGTACCAAATTGACATAAGGTGCCTGGGAAATTGAAGTTTCCTAGGAAATAAACTCCCTTGTAATTCAACATAAGTTTGATTCACCTCATCAGGGAAAGATAAGAGGAAAGTTTCCTACACTTGCAAAGAATAGTTCAACCGAAAGGGACCAGTATACAAAAAAAAGCAGATGTGATCTCGCCGGCAGCAGGAAAGGGGATATTTGAGTTTGAAATATTTGACAATTTCGACATTCTGTCTTTTGTTTTTCGTTAATATTTGGAGATAAATTGAGGTGTAAATGATAATACGTTTCGGGAATGAATAATGGAGAGTGGTTTTGTTGAAATGTAGATATGATGCAAAAAATGAAACTTTACGTAATTTGCAGAATAATGGACAGTTATTTTACTTCTTGTTTAGTTTTGTTATACTATTAGCGTCGAACATATTTTCTATTAATTTCATTGAGAAATTATCAGTTAATAAAGAGAGGAAGTATTAGATTCGTTTAAGCGTAATCTTTAATTTATATACGGGTCGATTGGGGGGAATAATGTTCTGTGTGGTGATATTGAGTTCATGTCATCGAACACATTATGATGGGCCATAAACCCTAAAAATGGTTAGGTGATCCTCGGCGAATTAATTAATTTAGTATGTGACACATGGTTATTTATTGTAATCCTCGATTTTTTTTTATAAATTTAATAATATATTGAATTGTTCGATATTTGTTAAAAATTAACGAACGTTATTTTCTATCTCCCAATTCGTAACATGAATTTTTCAAGTCAATGAATAATCTCGACCACTATCTCCATATGGATTCCAGCACTACTATTGGTCTTTTGGCTATAGCCCATTATTATTCTAAAATACGTATATTATTCATTGTTAAAATTGGGTTGTGATTCAAATTCTAATTGAGTATTTGACTGAAAATACCGTTAAATGAGCATTGAGAGTTGGTAGTAGACTTGAGTCAATGGTGAATTGACTCATATTTCATCCCAAATTTTTCATTATTGGGTTTGCTCATTGTATTAAGACTTCACGTAATATTAAACTCTTCATGTATTAATTCTCCTAATATGTTAAAGATTCTTTAATTATGAATATTTGGTGTACAACGTATATTGGAATTGGCCAATTGTCCAATTAGTTAATAGTCCAAAGAGATCATTTATAACTCACTACTATTGAATATAGTGAATTCTCCATTTCTGCCCGTAGTTTTCCCGAATTCAAGTTTTCACATAAATCTTGTTTTCTTTGTGATCCATTATTTTCATATTGCTCATATTATTCTCATTTTTAATTATTTTACCAGATTCACAACAAAGTGGTATAAGAGTGATTCTCCTTTTTGATTGGTTCATAACATTTATTTTTTTCATCTTCATTGAATTCTGTTATTTTAAAATTCTTTTGGTGTACCTTAAATTAACTTATCTTTTATACTATATATCATTACTTTCTATACTTTCGAAATGCCCGGTGTCCAGCACTCCACGTCCCTATAACATAAGATATGAACAATGAAAACTACCACCAATTATTCTATGAAATGGGATCAAAAGGTGATAGCACCTAGTTATGTGCCTATATGATTCCATTTAAGGTGACAATAAGTCAAGTCGAGCTGCATTAGCTCATTGATTAAGGGAGTAGAACATGTACGTGACAAGTAGAGTAACACCGGACTAGATCGTGAACTTCTCAATTTTTTTAGACAGACACCCGAAGCCCACAAGCTCCGCTTCGCTCACTTTGCCAAAATCCGAGCTCCCATTGCTACTCCTAGTTCCATGATTTGCTTTGATGATACATCCGTGGGTGGGTTGCTCAACTAGATTACATGAATTAAATTGAAAAAAATAGTTTTATTGTATGTCTGGCTTGAAAATTGCACCCTTTTAATGTCTCTAGTTACACTATTACATTAGCAATAGAAAAAAAATTAAAAATAAAACCATAAACATGGCATTTTTTTAAGCCTTAATTATGAATGTGATTTTTTTTTTTTTTTATTCTTTCAAATGGAAAAGCGAGCATTTGTAAGTGACAAGGAATTAAGCCAATAAAACTTGACTTGCATAAATATAAATGACACGGCAAACAAACTTAATTTTGTCATCAATTATATTTTTTCAACAAGATTTTTAACAATTTAAATTCTTGGTTACCAAAAGTGAATTTTTTTATAGGACGGGGGTTAGCTTATTGGCCTTAATTTTCCAGAAGCATCTCAAATTTTAGAATTTGAACTTAAACCAATTATATATGCTTTGAATTATTCTGTATATATGCCAGATCTCACGTGCTTGCTTATTAAGACATAAATAATCTTATTCTTTACGAACCAGATTCTAGTAATGTGGTGTCACCCTAAAAATGAAAGAATAATTGTATTTGTTGAGACATATTTTCTTTTCAAAAGGTTAAGTGGAAGATCGTATAAAATAATCTAAAAAAATAACGATTACTCGTGTGTAATTTACGTTTTTATATGATATAATTCAACATGATATCGTAACACACAGGTTCCTAGCCTCATCAGTATAGCTGCACGAACAGGTATTACGAACTAGGAAATGGTCTGTTGTGTATGGTTATTTTTCCTCCTCGTGTAGCCAAATTTCGCTTATAAAGGGTATTTGGTTTTGTCCCACAGGAATGGTAATTAGAAGGAGATGATAAAATAGAGCTCCACATCGAGTGCTTCTTGTTTAGACTGGAGAAAAAAGTGCACAAAACAATTTAGAGACTCCAAGGAAGAAAAGGAGAGAAAAATTAATTATTTTTTTCCCATTTCTCGAACTAGCTATTGTTATGTGAGTCTTCGTGAAAGATTATTTATGGGTGTTTTCGGAGTTTGGGGTATGAGAGAGATTGTGAGGTTGTATAAGCTTTCATACTGTAAAATCTTTTAGGGCTAGTGATTTTTCAATAAATTTCGTGATCTTACTATTGTTATTATTCTCCGTATACGTTTTTCTATTCTATTTGACATCGATTGGAGGAGGATCCTAGGAGTTGAATATGGAAATTGGTCTAAATTCCCAGTCACCCCAAATGAGCTGGGGTCTGGATCGATTTTCTCGATTCATATAGAACAGTGGGTGGGAAAAAAAAAATTCGAGGAAGACGAATATATAAACATAAACAAATGAAAAAATGGTACCTACAAAGTTTCTACGTGTGTTCCACAATTATATCATATTCATACCCACCAAATTAATCATTTATGTACGTATCCCTTTAAATACAACTAGCATAGGTTGTCCTTTCATATTATGGGGCCAATAATTCTTGTCTGTATTTTCTTGAGTTAACTTCAAGGATTAGAATGATGCCTTTGTTGGAATGGTAGTGTACAGTTGCAATTTTCAACTTTGAAATTTGTTAACCTACACCTTAAATTTCTCAATTGGTAACGAATGGATGACATATTTGGTACGTACATTAGATGAGATACTGCTGAACACGATAGATAGCATGTCATAAAAGGTCCGGGATAATTTTTGTATTTTTCCGAGTATTACTTTTTAGAACACTAAAAACTCATCTTATACAAAGTTAATTAGTAACGTTCAGTAGTTTTTTTTCTTTTTTCTTTTATTTATTTATATTCATGAAAACTCGCTCGCTCGATGTAATTTACACGTCCCCTTGATACTCAATAATAATAGTTTGTTCACCTTCCTTTAGTTGTGTTGTATATGTTCTCATATTTTACACGTGAGATAACTTTGTATCTACTCATCTATTTAGCTATTTATTGAAATTCTTTTAGTAAATCGTAATTTTTACGTTTAATCCGCCGAATAATGAGATTTTAAAAATATATCACCGTAATGATCTCTCTTTCCAAAAGTCTTAAAAGGGGGTAGTGTCATTTCATGAATGTGGTTGTCTAATATGACTTGTATTTGATTTGGGTTTTTGTAATCAAAGTCGGTTGGCGAAATTCACGGATTTCATGTTCTTCTTTTAATAAAAGATTTAAGAGGACATATCCCATATGCTGTGTTTCTGGAAAGTTCTATGTTAAAGTCTACAAAATCATGAGACCAAGGATTTTACATCGGCTACATAGTTTATGAGTGTCAACAACGTTTATTTTATTAATTTGAGCGATCTTATTGATACTTTTTGTACGATAGAATTGAATCGAAAATGACATCTTGCAAACAATTGCTTTTGAGAAATAATAGTTAGTTTCCTTAGAAATGATTTTGCCGCCTCAAAAACTTATGCTCGAATAATAATATAAACGAATAGGTCTCTTCTTCCTTTCAAGTTAAAAGAAGAGAACCCTCCAACTTGTCTTTCTTTTGAAATGACATTTGATTCCCATTAATAATTAAAGGATGTACTAAATCAATATTTGGCAGTCCTCTTAATGAGCTAAAGATTTCGCCCTGTTTGGACCACATTTTTTTTTGGGGGAAATCGTCATGTGTACATTATGAATGCACGTAGCACATTTCTTATTTTTTTCATTATCATTCTTCAACTCATTTTTAATCACATATATTCAATAAAATAATATTTTTCATTCTTTTTCAACCACATATTCCCCATCATATCATTTCAAAAAAATGCATTATCTCATTTTAGGGCTTGTTTGTCTCCTATGATTGGGAGAAAAATGGAGTAATGAATGGTATTTTTTGGAGAATGTGTGGTTGGAATTTTAAGTAACTTTATTGGTTTATGTGTAGAATATTTTATTTGGTGAATGTATGGTGGAGAATCTTACTGTAGCAAATAATGTTTTAGATTAATGGTAGGCAAACAGGGCTTAATATGCATCAAACATACTCAAAGATCTTGTAAATATATTTTAAGCATTTACAAACCGAATTTTTAAACTACAAGGTATAGATTGCATTATAATTTCACTTAATAATGCATCCAAGTGTGGATTATGAACTTTGATCTATCGACCATTCAATATTAAGATAGATTATTTAATAAGGTAAAATTTATTTAAGTAGATTAAACTTCACACATTCTTATGCATTCTTCATTTTACTTAGTGAACGATTTTTATTAAAACTCAATTTTACGCACACAAAAAGACAAAAATTGAGCTTTAGATATCCGCTTCATACATTCACTCCCTTTCAAAATTGTCTCAATTACTAATATGCACGCACATATATAAGGGCAAGAGGCTGAAAATAAGACGGAAAAATTTTACCGATCTTTAAACCAAATTTACAATTAAAGTTACTAGAGATTAATTTTGTAAAAAGATAAAGTTAAAAGAAATATTACTTTTCATTTTATACCACTAAAGAGAATTTCATCTTTTTTAAAACACAAAAGCAAAGTGGTGTACTTAACTATTTTCCTTTTGAATTTTTCGTCTTAAACCCACTTTATTTGTTAAAGTGGACACTTTCCTTGTAAATTCCCAAACAAACATTGGCATTATGTCTTCTAAACTACCGTACATGTCACATGGCATAGTCCCATCCTAATTTCTCTAATTTCCCACTCAAAAATATATATATATATTAAAATAAAATCACCAAAAACCCTTCAATAACACTATAGACATCTCATTCAAATTATACACAACGCATTCTCTATTTCTGTATTTTCAATACGTGTGAATCATAAATGGCTCGTGCATGGTGTACTATCCCTCTAATATCATAGTCATAAAAGTTCTATACTATATGCTAATCATAAATACGTCACATAGTAATGCTCTCTCTATATGACTTTCAAATATATATTTAGATCATAAACGACATCTATATGACTTTCAAAAATATATAAATTATCAATATAAGTACGATTTACGTGAAATAGATTAAATATGATAAATTGAACTATCCAAATTTAGAATGAAATTTTAGTCAACATTTTTATCCTTTCACTACGTATTGATCGTAAAATGCCCGTGTGTACGGGTTTGGATACATAAAAGTTAAATGATATACATCGATTTAAATATCTTGTGTAGTGCCATTATCTGTGTTGAAATACTTATTTTAAAGTTCGAATATATATAAAATATCAATATAAGTACGATTTATGCAAAATATAGTAAAAAGTCAAAGTGAGGGGCATATTTTGATATATTGTTATTAGTTGCAATTAGTCCAATATTAATACACCTTTTCGCACCATCCAATGATGCTTCACATGACCACGCGTCTTTACACAAGTGGTGGACACGTGGAATGAAAGTATTGGTGGAGTGGCACATCGATTCATGGAGGGGATTATTTAATTATTAATTGGTTAGTGCACGCCAGAATCTTTTTGTAGTGGACTTGCTTGGTTTTGAAGTTTGTTTTCTTATAATATTTTCTACACATATTTGTGTGCAATTATTGTTATTCTATGTCCCTAAAGATGATGTTTTCACGTGCCTATGTCTAATATTTTCCTTTTATCATACTTAGTATTTATTTAGATAAAAAATTATAAGTGGTTAAAATTATAGTGTGATAGAAATAAATGATAAATAATTAAGTAGTAATTGTGTATTCTAAATTTTAATTTTAATTTTTTATCATTAAATTATAATGTTTCACAGACATGCACTTGAACTCAAGATATTCGGCTTTCAAGTGTGATCGGACGGAGTTTAAGACTTGTTTAAGATTTTCCTAGGTTAAATCAAGCTGTCAAAATGTTATTATAACACTGAATTTGAATGAATTTGGAGATTCTAAAATCACTTGAATTTCTTGGCATTACTTGTTTAGTATTTGTTTGGATAAGATTATAAATTCATTATAATTTGAAGTAAAAATCAAATATTAATTGTAATCATACATTCACGTCTATTACGCACTCATTTTATCTACACATTCTGGGAGACCTGTTACTGCTCATTTTAATTTTACCTAAACAAGTACTTTCATAAAAGTGATTTTGCTTCGGTTAATTTGAAATTAAAAAAAATTAATAACATTAAAACAATTTGAATTCGGTTCTTGTGATCATTTAGGTTACATGAGCTAAATTTTTTAAGATCGATTGTTATTTTGTTTTTCCTTGATAATATTACCTTTATTTTCTGCAATACGATTATTTTTAAATAGTTTTGCTAATTTGTCGTAGATGGTAGACTCGGAATATAATTGACGAACATTTGATTACAACTTCCGAGAATATTTATTTATTGGGTTTTATTCGAATTCTTGATTATTAGTTTTACACCAACTCTAAATAAATTTCTTCCAATACCATATTAAATTTATGTTTAGGTAAACATATATTAATTAGTTTAATTGAAAAATAAAATTAAAACATAGTAAGTGAATCTACATGAATTGATGGCCTTGAGAGAGAGACTCCATCCAACTTGACTTTCTATAACACGATTTATATTCACAGGAAATTGAAATTCGGTGCAACTGTGTTTTATTTTTTTTAAAATATATATTTACAAGTGGTATAAATTAATAAAAAAAAGTAACTTAATTAGTGCTAATATCACACGACTTTAGTTTAGCCAAAAGTAGTAAAAGGACTAAATCTTAATCAAAACCCAAATGGGACATTTTAAATACCTCTAATCCTACTTAATTAATTTTCTCTTTGTTGGATTAGGGAAAAGATTAAAGGTTGTCATTAACTAATCGTAATTAAATTTTTTTTAAAAAAAGATGAGGTACTTATGTGACACCTGTTTCGATACAAAGGCTCCCACGTTCGTCGACAAGTGACTCGTTGTCCGAGGGTGATGTTTTTTGCTCATTGGTTGAGTCAAATCTATTGTTGGCACGAGTGCACTGTTAGAGACTCAGCCAATCACAATAGTTGCACGTGTGCACCGTTAATTTGGACGTCAAGTCTTTCCACGCAGAATTAGTTAAAAGTACCTGCCCACAAAACTATACCAAATTAGGATTAGGATTGTGGGAGAAATTTCATCTAAGGTAACAAACTATCAGTGAAATCTCAATTAGGTCATTAAAACTCTTGATTTAATTATTGGAAAAAGTAACGTATTTCATTAATTCTTTTCAGATTATTTTTCATTTTAACTTAGTATTTATAACTCTCATCTCTCTATTCATCCATATCGATTCTCCTCTCCTCTCCTCTCCTATCGCATTGTTAAGTCCAATTTCTTCTATTATTTTGTACCGTCCTCTTTCTTCTTGTTGTGTCTCGGATCCTCCCCTTCTTTTCTTTTGCTCATTTTTTTTTCCCATTTTATTTAAAGTTGGAATCTAAATTGTCTAGCTGTACTCAATCGACTTTAATTTTAAGGAAAAAAAAAGGAACAACTAAATGTAAAGAGATGAAAGCGAGAAGAGGTAAAGAAGATAACACAGCACGGAATACATTTTTACTCATTTTTTGACTCGAAATCAAAATGGGTTCTAAGTAAATATATTTTGAAAAGTTGTAAAAACAAACAAAAACGTTGTTCTCATCCGATTCATTTTGAATTATAAGCAGTTGCAAGTGTCCAAGAGAATATTTAATTTTTTATAATATTCTGCCACCGGCCATTATCCTCAATGATTTAATTTTAGTAATTTATATAGTGTATCAACTAATATTTTTCATTTTTTATTGTGTTGTATTAAAGAAGTTTTACCAAACTATAATTTTTAATTATTATTTTTACCTATAAAATTTATTTCTCTATTAAAAAAAGTGACTTTTAATTATCGCACAACATGCCCAAACTTCAAATTTACTAATAAAATTTATTTCTCTATTAAAATACGGATAATTAAACTATCCACGGCTGGAATGATTATTTTCTTTTTTCTATATAAATTATTAATTTGTACAGTTCTATCATGATTACAAATTGCAATTGTATATTTTTTATATTTACGTGGAAAGTTTCTGTCCCTCTACCAATGCAATAAAGAATTATTCAAATTGGCCAAATCAACATCAAATAACAGGAAGAATATTGCCAAATGATGTCCCTTTGATAATTCCAAAAAAAAAAAAAAAATTTATGATGTAATTTTGAACAAAAAATAAGTTGAAATCACCCTTAAGAAACCACGGAACGACAAAACATCATGTACAAAAGAATACTTGGTCAAAAAATGCATTAGAATTTTATTCATACCATATATATAAATGTTTTGCGATTGAGAATTATTACTTCGGAGTTCAATACCTTCTAGTCGAGTTTTGCTATTTTATCTTGAAAAGGCCCTCGGCCACTCGTTCAATGTTGAATATTGAACATAAACGTTTGAACTTTTTGTCACGAGATATATTTATTTATTTAAATTTAATCTATAATAAGTCTTTTCACGTACAAGTTAATCATAGAAAAAATAGACACAAACATACTTTTCAACAATCCTCTTATAGGCATACAACAGAAAATGTGATACGTGCATAATTTTTATTAATAGTGACAAGGAAACTTTAGGGTCTCAGTCTACCGTAATCTATTTAATTACGTTTGATCCAACATATCGAATATTATTGAAGGGTCGAAAGCTCAATTAGCACAATGACGTCTCTCTATCAATTAATTTCATTTTAAAGATGGTGAAAGACTCAAATTTGACAGTTGAAAAGTTTTATCTTCCAAATTAAAAATAAGTCAATTTGTAGGACCACTATCGGAGATGAAGGATTTGAACCACAATATTAGCCATACATCTCTTTCTATCTTTTCTAGTTTGGTTTATTGGTAGAATATCAAGTTGGATAATGGTCACGTTCGAAACCGGATTATGACACAATGAAACCAATTAATATATTAATAATGAGGATTCCTATGTTTAACGTAGGATTTTGATGGATATATTGACCATTTAAGGTGTGGTGAATTGTGCAACCAAGTCTCAAATTTCCATTTTAGAAGACTAATATAATGAGGAGTAACTCAAGTCATTTAAAGATTATTTTATGTGGGATTTATTCATTAATACGCAATGACTGATTTGAGCAGCTTGATGTTAGAATCCGAGTTCGGTTACTCATTTGAGATTTAAACGCATCGAGTTACTCGTTTTCTGCTTTTTAAGAATTATATTGATATTATGTATCATCCTTTGTTATGATGAGATTTATTCATTAATTCACTCGTGCAAGATACTAACTGATTTGAGTTGCTCGATGTTAGAATCCGAGTTCGGTTACTCATTTGAGATTTAAATGCATCGAGTTACTCGTTTTCAACTTTCTAAATATTGTATTGATATCATTTGTTATGATAGTCATTAATACGTTCATACAAGATAATGACTGATTTTCGCATCGATGTTAGAATCCAAGTTTGATTACTCATTTAAATGCATCGAGTTACTCGTTTTCAACTTTTTAAATATTGTATTTGATATTATGTATTATCCAGAGTATACAAATGATGGTAGTCAAATGCAAAATATTCAATATTGGCTAATGGCTATTGGCGTGTTGAACCAATGGATAGAAGCGTGTTATTTAGGGGGGGGGCGCCTAATAATACAAAAAACATTATCACTTTCAAAGTCAATAATCGTTATCCCATAGGACCAAAACACCATTTAATTGTATTTAAGAGGGAGAGAGAAAGCTGCATGAGAAAATTAGTAAAGAGATTGGTTAGGCAGATGTGATGATTATTTTCATAGTGATTAGACAAAAAGTTTGAAACCGACCCTATCTACACACTATAGATATAAAAAACCACGTTTGTATATAATAAGTATATTAAAAACAACGTCGATTAACATAAATTAAGCACATATTAATTGATATGTCATGACATCGATCGGTACTTTAGTTTAAATATTCATCTCGGCTTAAAATTTGATAGAAAGTCGGGTCGGTACAGCTACATAGTCATGCTCTTGTTATGTATAAAAACATAATATCGTTGACGTTAAACGATATAGTCATTTATTATGTTGAACCAAAAAAACAAAAGAAAAAAAAGTCTATATTTATAGCTTTCACATTAGTACTTTATTTCGCTCTCCTTCTCATTCTTATCTATACGAATTTAAATATTAAGGTAACTAATGACAACTTAAAAAATTTCTGTCAGTGACAATTTAAAATTCTAATTCAACATTCTCCGCTCAGTAACGAAAAAAAAAAGGTGCAATTTTTCGTAGACCACACATTTGGTCTAGACACCTAATTTTCTTTTTGTCTCTCACCTATCTATTGTTCTAAACTTTTTTTTCGAAAAAATTGGATAGCCATTTAAATGAACTGTATGATTAGACAAGAAACGGTCGAAAGAAATATATAATTCTTTTCAGTGTTTGAACTTTTAACAAAAAACTCTATCGGATAAAACCACTCGTACATTTTTTTGTGTACATTATGATTTACACTATTTTGATTTTAAAATTGAAATGAGCGGGAATGTGTTTTTTTTTTAAATATCCAATGATGTCAAAACACGTGGCACAATGTCAAACTTGTTGTAAAAAAAAAAAAGAAGGTACATATAACATGATTCTACGATACATGTCGTAAAGGAACATTTGATAATCGTGATTAAGTGAATTAAGATTTGAGTAGAGATGAGAAGTAAATGCTAAATAGTGAAACTTAGATGCGTAACTAAAACTCTTGAAATAATAGCATAATATTGCAAGAGATTAATTAGAAATATAACATAAAATTTCATGTGCTTTAGTTTAATTATTATGTATAATTGTATGTCCTCTATTTTGAGAAGACAATTTAACAATTTGGTTTTATCAATTTTCTTCTACAAGGGTAGTGCAACTTTTTCCTTTATGTAAAGGCACCATTTCTAATAAGTTTCTCCTTATTCATGGATATATCGAACAATTTTAACTTTCGTAAATAAAATTATATGCCCAAATAATTCTTCATTCGCCAACGTATGTTTGTTGCTATGTAGGAGATATTTATGTTTTTAATTTCAAGCGTTAAATTGGCCTACTTGATCTTTGAAGGGGCAAATCATGATTAAATTGAAACTTCAGGGGCCAAATTGTTATTAATATTTTTTCCCCTCTTCCATGTGATATTAGATTCTTTCCTTTTATTTTTCATACTTTTGTGACATATTTGGTATCAAGTGAATAGAACTAGAATGGATGAAGAAAGACAACGCCCTTCAAGATAAGTTCATCTTTAATGTATTCCTCTTCATGAAGTCAGAATGTGCATTCATCTTTAAGTAGATTGGCATACTTTGATGGCGACCCACCTATGCAAGTGAGTTTAGGTCCTCGACAATAAGCTTTTGTTTGGTACAAGATTCTTTAAAACTATTTTTTTTTCTTAAACTCATTTTCAATCGTACATTCTTCCAATAAAATAATTTTGCACGTGAACGCATTACATTTCCATACTTTTTAAACTAATTCTTCAAAAAAGAAAAAAAAATACCATTTACAAAATCCATTCTCAAACTATTTACATCATACAAGCCCTAAGACTCAATTTCAACAACTTTTCTTACAATTCGCTCATTTCTGTTTAAATAAGTCCCTCATAATCTCGACTTCCAATGCTATTGATGTTGTTGCTAGTGCATTGAGCAAAAACCGAAGGATCATGAGCTTAAAAAAACAAATAATAGAATGAGGAGAAAGGGAGAGAAGTCGATTGCATGTAATGAGAATGGAGTAGGGAGAAAGTTGCAACGGTGGTGAGTGGCACCGAGTTAGGAGGCAAGATTTAGGGGTTGGGGATACAATGCAACGGTCACATAGAGGGTTGGGGTTGGCTATTTCCAACAAAGATAAATAATTAACACATGTTAGCATGTACTTATAACAAATGCAACAAAAAATAAAAAGTCAAGATAGGGGTATAAAAACAAAAGATCGAGGACGAGGACAACATCTAAATATAATACATATAAACAAGATCTTCATATGCCATCACTACTCTTTTATGGAAAGAAACACAAACGTTGTAGTCGTCATTAATGTATTCATTTTCACAAAGTGGACAATTTATATTTAGGTAGAATAGCATACGATGGTAGCAACCACCAATGCCCTTGAGTTTAGGCAACATAAATTCCTTGATAACATTTCATACAATTCGCTCATTTCTATTTAAACCCCTCCCTTGCCATCTAATTACAATCCATTGATAGCCATTGTTGTTGCTAGTACATTGAGAAAAAACAGCAAAATCGCTTGCTAAAAAAAACATAGAATAGAATAAAGAGAATAAAGGCAATGTTATGTGTACATAGGTGTGTACACATGGATTGACATAATTTTTGAGTGTCACATAGGTGTGTACACATGTGTTGACATAATGTGAGTATCACGATACTCATATCATGTGTACACACCTATGTACACATAGATTAATTCAGATAATAAAAATTGTACTGCACCCTACAAGAGTAGTGTGAAGGAGAGAGTGCTAGGGTGGGAAGCAGTGTCGAGAATGGAGGTAGGGCTTAAGAGTAGAGGGCTATAACACAAGGGATGCGGAAAGGTGGTGTTATGGCTATTCACGAGGAATGTTTCCTCTTTTCTGTTTTTCACGGATGCATAAAAAAAAATAAAGGTTAAGATTGACATGTAAAAGGGATAAAGATCGAGGGCTGTGGTAGCAATTTTCTCTAAATAAAATACATGTAATGAAATCTTCATTTACGGAAAGAAACATAAATACTGTAACATACAGCTGTGTGTAACTAATGAATCAAATAAAAATGAATGAATGAATTGTATATTATTTATCATCACTTCACGTATATATATGTATATGCGTGTTAGAGAGAGAGAGAGGAGAGAGGGGGAGAGATGGGTCCTTAAAAGATATGCCCAGAACCAACACCGAAGCCTCAGCTCAAAGCCATATTTCGATTTGCAGAGAGAATCCGAAGGACTTCTCTTACAAATCAAGAAAAGAAACACAGATATATAGATACAGTGAGAAAGGCACACACAGTTATATAGATATTATATGTACATATAAAGAAAAATGATTGTTCCATTCATATAATTCCAATCAAATTCCCCTTCTCTTTCTTCTTATCCAATACGTAAGTCCTCTTTATTATTACGATTATTCTTTTTCTTTTCATTCCCTGTTTTATTTGTTAGCTGTGATGGTGTTTGTTTAAAACACAATTAGTAGATCTATTGTCAATAATTTAATAGTGTTATAGGTAGAACAATGCAAGTTTAAAGCTTTGATTTTTATTTATTATATTCTAATATTTTTGATTAGTGAATGTTGTTTTGATCTGAATTTAGAGATCTTGAAAAGGTTTGCTGCTTTTTTTTGGATTTATGCATGTTTAATTTGATAAAAAATTATGTTATTATGGTGATTTGAGATTTTTTTTTTTTTAATCTGGGTCGCTCTCATTATTGATGAATTTTATTGTTTGAGAAGGATTTTTGACCAATTTCATATTTTCATTAATTCCCATTTGATCCGATTAATAAATATTGCTGACTATGGATTATTGAGCGTTATTGATGTAAAATTTATTCGTTTCCTGAAATAAATTCATTTTATAAGTTTTCTTTGATAATGGAACGTTCACTCTGAAAATGGGGATGATGAATAAAGCTGAATAATTGATAGATTCCTTTTTTATTTCTTCACTTTGATAAATAGATGAATGTTTTATATGCATCCAATGATTCTTTTTCTGTACTTTGATTCGTTTATTTTGCCCGGGATTTTGAGTCATCGCCTAATAATTCTTAGCAGTGGATTGCAGTTGGCTGTGGAAGAAAGAAAAAACTTTGATTTGGTTCAACGCCAAGGACGAGGGTTGAGTCCAAAAGACATGTTGGAAGACCAGCCTTGTTTGGTTTCAAGGGAATACCTGATGACCTGCAAGCAAGAAAGCAACTGGTCTTGCATGAGTTATAGGGTGGAAAAAATCGAAGCTCATGGTGGCAAGCGGCTGTTAGAAACTAATGGGGAAGAAGAAGGTGCTAGAAAGGCATCTAAGCAGTCGAGTGATCATTTGGATACAGCTCTGTCAATTGGTGGAATTCTAATGTTAACTTCTAACCGATCTGGTAATCAGCGGCATGCAGGGGATAACTCTGATTCCAGTTCCCTAATTCCTGCTATTGGTCCCGACAACGCCATTAGTTGTCTTATTCGGTGCTCGAGATCTGATTACGGTGCTATTGCATCTTTGAACCGGAGCTTTCGCTCACTTATTAGAAGTGGTGAGCTCTATAAATTAAGGCGGAAAAATGGTGTGGTTGAGCACTGGGTTTATTTTTCTTGCCAGCTGCTTGAATGGGAAGCCTTTGACCCAAGTCGTCGCCATTGGATGCGATTACCAAGAATGGATCCCAATGATTGTTTTGTCTTTTCCGATAAGGAATCTTTGGCTGTCGGCACCGAGCTTCTTGTTTTTGGGAAGGATCTCATGTCTCATATCATATATCGATACAGTTTGTTAACAAATTCGTGGTCGTCTGGCATGAGCATGAACTCCCCTAGGTGTTTGTTTGGTTCGGCCAGCCTTGGTGAGATTGCAATATTAGCTGGTGGTTGCGATGCTCATGGTGATATCTTCAGTTCTGCAGAGCTCTACAATTCAGAAACGGGAGCTTGGAGGACACTCCGAAGTATGAATAAACCAAGGAAGATGTGTTCCGCGGTATTCATGGATGGAAAATTTTATGTTGTTGGAGGAATCGGAGGAACTGATTCAACAGTTCTAACATGTGGAGAGGAATACAATTTGGAAACCGAAACTTGGACTGAAATTCCCAACATGTCCCCTGTGCGGATGGGCGCAGCAGGGGAATTCGATGCACTGGCTACATCTGTAGCACCGCCTTTGATTGCTGTCGTAAACAATGAGTTGTATGCGGCTGATTATGCTGACATGGAGGTGAGAAAATATAACAAGGATAACAGAGAGTGGGTTACCGTAGGAAGATTGCCAGAACGAGCAGCTTCAATGAATGGTTGGGGTTTGGCATTTAGGGCGTGCGGAGACAGGCTTATTGTTATTGGGGGGCCTCGGACAGTAGGTGAAGGATATATTGAAGTAAACTCTTGGGTTCCGAGTGAAGGTCCACCTCAGTGGGTTTTGCTTGGCCGTAAGCAATCTGGTAGTTTTGTTTATAACTGTACGGTGATGGGATGCTGAAAATTTGCCCTCTGGTGGTACCTTGTGCACTCAATGGTGTTTCTTGTGCTGATGATAAAAAGTTGCTTCCAGGAAGCTCAGGATTCATGCTTAATGGGTAATTTATCCCAACTTTCTATTTCATTCTTTTCCATTTCCGAGTGGGAGGAGGATAGAAAGAATCGTCAAATTTTACTCAAGATTCAATTGCATATTTTCTTCGAGGAAGTCTTGGGTACATTCTTTAAAGTTAAACTAGTATTTGCTTTCTTTTTGAATTGTCATTATCCCATTCACGCAACATAAGAGTTTTCAAAGTTGGATGTCACAAAGGAAAGAGAGATTTCCAATAACTTCAGGTAGAAATTTGTTGGTAGGTTTCAGTTAGTGTTTTGGTGATGCTTTTCTTCAAAATTATAGAATTTACTCTCTTGGTCCAGGTCCTTAATTTTCTTGAAATTTTCTTGAAGAAAGAAATAATGTCTTTTAACATGTTTATTTTGAACATGGCACATGTAATAAATTCAGTTAGTGTTGCACTTGATGGGGCTATAAATTGATTCTTTCCATTTGGTTTTACGTAGTTTTATGGAAATTTTGGTATGATATTATTCTTTGTTTTTTTTCTTATTAATAGTGTAGGAGCTTTCATTGCTTAACATGAATCGATTTTCTGATTGATTTCATTTATTTATATTTTGAGTTTCAGGTAATTTAAGGTTTCATTTTTAATTCGTTATTTGAATTTTGGGGGTCGAGATAGAGACCATGCTAAATTCGGCAGGACAATATATAGATAACAATAAAATAAACTTCATACTAGGTGAAATCATCAAATAATTTAAAAGAAGCTCGTTTTCTTATTAAGTTACAGCTGATACTCTAAGGGCACTATCTCACCGTTTCTTTACCATTTACTCGGAATGAGGACCACCATCGGATTTTATAGTTTGTATGTTTGTACAATCCATCAACTTCGAGTTTTGATAGAACTGATAGATCTGGTTTAGTCCGTGTTTTGGATTTTTAATGCTTCGTTCACGACAGATTCGTTCTTTTAACTTAAATAAATAACATGGTCTCTATAGAAACTCACAAGTGTGAAAGATCCTAATGTGCACATATATTTGTTTAGGCATTCCTCTATATGCATTTTACACTTGCCCTCCCTTACTCCTGCACGTTAATAAATCTAGCTATTGAAGATGATTTTATTTTTGTGCTTGCATTTTCTATGCCCACAAAACGATATCATATGCAATTGTCAGAATATTTCAATTATTTGTAAGGACCTGTGCTGGGAATTTATGAATTTAGCTTATTTATCTCCTTAAGTTGTATTGAGCGCTAAGATACCCTTTCTTCTGGTAGTATTGGTTTGTCTTTCTTCAGTTGTCTCTGTTACAGGCTTTAGCCCTGATGTTGATTGTTTTATAACTCATGCTTGTGCGATAGAATGATAGGCGATGTATACTATGTACATCTATGTTTTACGGTACGTGTTGCCTCTGATGATAATTTAGCTTTTGAGCAGTGGGCATAGGATTTTTATAAGGCTTGTGGACTTTGTAACTTCTCATTGCTTGATTAAGTGTCTTAAAAGTGTATCTTACTCTTATGTCGTTTATCTTGCTCTTGTTTGTTTCTATATTCTGTTGTGTGGATCGGCGATTTATGTTATTTGAGTGGGTTGATGCATAACGTCTCTTTACACTTTGTTAAATGATTTGGACCTGGTTGACAAGGGAGGCATTTCACGAGTTTGGAACATTGCGTCTGTGTAAATATATGACAAGCTAAGTAAGATACCATTCTTCAGGTTCCTTTGTGGTTTTTGTTTTAAGTTTTATGGTTGTGTTATATGTACATAATTATTTATATAATGTCTTACCTATATATAATGTGATGAAATATGATTGGGTCAGAATTTCTTTTGTAAGGCAAAATATAACGACGGAAGCAACAAATCTGGAAATCACAGAGATTCACACGAATAATAACGAAATCAATTTATTATTCATATGGGGCTCATAAACGAATTCATTGTACCCTTTTGTACACAAAGACAACCTCAAATCATATCAAGAACCCTAATCAAAACTACTACACGGCTACTCAATGACACGAAGGAATAACCACACCGCCAACCATAGACAATCCTCTATCAAGACTACAAAGACATTCAATCACCAAGACTGGAGGTAAAACTAGAAATTTTAACCATACATTAAGTATTACATAGAGGAGAAGGAAGAATCATGAAGAAACTCGAAGGCAGAAACACTCTGAACCCCAACACAGAGAAATGAGAGAACAGAATGGAAAAATTAGGGCTCAAGAGACGATCCATCTGGTATTAATTAGTCCAAACCATCACCGTTGATTCACATCTCATCCAATGGTCGGAGCAGCTCATAGTAGTAGTGAGTTGGGCCGGTTATTTGGGCCAGCCTTTGTGCGTTATTGGGCAATGGCAGTTGAAAAGAATTTCCAGCAATTTGGGCTTGGCCCATTTCATCATTGCTCATATGTGTTAGAATATAAATGACAAAAGTGGCATCACATCCCAACAAATCTCCCCCTTGATGCCGATGCCATAAATCACCAAAACACATTAGTGTTTAATAACACTAATACCAAGAACGTCATCACCTACAAGAACACAAAGTTACCCAATATCAATCTTTAGAATTTGCAAACAAGATTTAAACTTGAAAACAGGAAGTACCTTTGTTCCCATATCCGCGGGATTAAATTGTGTAGAGATTTTTTCAAGCAAAATAGATT
>CAIGRB010145180.1:0-13320 GCA_903798255.1 Fraxinus quadrangulata
TCGAATATGCTCCTTTCTAAATTGTAAATTCATTTATTTTCTGTCTCAACTTTGTTGTTAGTCTACAATTATTGGTATCTTACACAAATTAGATTAAAAGTTATAGGTCGAGAATTATAATGGGAGATTGATGATGGAGTCGGATTCTTAACATGCTTTTCTTGCGCACAACTTTTTCATCTACACGTTCATTTATTTAGTGAATAGTATAATATTAAGTAGACATTAATAGAGATCAATAAAATGACAATTATGTGTGTCACTTTCTTATTTGATCGCTAATTGATACAATTCAAATTAAAGTCTAATCCTCGTAGAAATGATACTCTCAACTCATTCAAAACCAACGATCTTGTACACCTGCGAAATTTCATCCAACAAATACTGAATATTTATTTCGAAGAAAAAAATGAAATTAGTGCTACGTCAATAAATTCAATTGTTTGGTGATGTTCAAGTTAAATTTTAGGTGCACCAATAAATAACAATTACATAAGTTACTCAATAACACTTTTTCGGCTAATAGTATTAGAATTCATTGTTACCTCTTACCACTAATTGTTGGTTATATCATATATGTCTACAAAAAGAATAAGTCACGGTACGAATTATAGTTTATATTTTAATCTAAATCAATATTAATATTTAATTTTATCCTCATATTTCATGAGACCAACAACATTTGAACAACACATTTCATCAGCTTTTATCAAAATCTACTAAAAATCTGATTTTAATATCCATCAAACAGGGCTTAATATAATAAAATTATCATACCAAACAAAACAAAACCAAACCAAACAAAATCTTTAAAACAGGGCAAATTATAAATTATTTCTCTAATTAAGATTACGGAAAGTAATTAATAACAATAAGAAAATGACAAAACGAGAAATTACTAAATAATTATTTATGAGGTTGAAGAGCAAAATGTGATGACATAATCTGCTCCTGCACACGTGCGTAGACTTGATTGATCATCATATGCATAACTATATGCAGAAGGGCAAGCATTCTTGAACAATTGAGAGTAGCTCGTAGGCGGGCATGTCGCCGGCGTTGAGTGATCGCCGGAGCAACAATATTCCGGCTTGTTAAAGGCGGTGCAAGCACTTTTGCACGCCACTACTTCGCCGGAAACAATCACTTGCAGCTCTGATGGGCAGTTCTTGTTCAGGTCAGCCACGCAACCGGCGTATTGGCAGTCACCGGAGCCGCCAGAGGGCCGCACTCCGAGTGGCAGATTGTAGCCATCGACAAGGCTTACGTCGTAAAAATCTTTCTCAGCATTGCCATTTGCCAGGGTGAATTCCACCAAGCTCGCAGGGGGTACCCCTCCTCCGATGCATTTCAATCCACCACCACAGTCGCCGGTGGCGCATTTGCCGTTGCCGGCGGCATCAAAGCTGCAGCCAGTTCTGGCCCAGAGGCGGCCGGACCAACCGGGTGGGGCTGGAAACTGCATGGATTCCCCGGGGGCTAATGCAAATCCTCCGCCACCAAGAACGGCTGCGCCGTTGCCGGAGAGTGTTCCCGGCCAGATTGTTTTACTGCAACTATTTTGGAGGGTAAACACCGTGGCTGAAATAATTCTACTCCCTGAAATGTATGATACGAAAAAATATTATGAACAAATTCTTACCTAATCATTGAATGGGAAACCGAAAATTATTAGGAACGGAGTCGAGCAGTTTATTTTACCTATGAAGAATTGGGCGATGAGCAGAGCGCAGAGTTTTATCAAACTTGCCATTAGCTTCTTCGATGTATAGAAAACAAAGAATCATAGATTTGTCTGTGTGTAGATAGAAGCTGCCTATTTATAACTAGTACCTCACCCTTTGTAAGTTTTGATTTTACCTTAATTTATTCAAATGATTTTGTTGTTTATTACGAATATGAGAAAATCAATTTGTCCCACAAATATTGAATTAAATTATACACGTGGGATCACCATGAATTGCTAATTATTAGTTTCACAAATAAAATCAGTTATTCACCAAAATAATTAATTGTGTGCATTTTCTTTTTAATTACCTTATACATATATTGAAGAAAATCAGTTATTCACCAAAATAATTATTTGATCTTATTCGAATTCTTTTAAATCAACAAATAATCGTTACTAATAGTGTTCTTTTTTCGTTGTTCATCGGATTACCCAATACCACATGCTCATCCCCCCTTATCGATAATATTTTATTGTAAAAAGTTATTTTCATAAAACATTGACACCATGCATGACAATCCCATATGGAATGTTAACAAAATAATCTCATTAATATCACATTACATTTTTCTTTAAATACATTCATTCTAGTTTTCAATAAATTTGAAAATTCGAATTCATGACACCTTAATTATGTGGCTAAAATCAATTTTTTTAGGGAAAATTGTAGCAGCGGTCCCTAATCTTTTACTTTTTTGCAGACTTTATCCTAACATTTACTTTGTACCACCCACAATCTTGAACCTTTCAAAAATATGTACTTGGAGTCCAAATGGTTGACCGTTAGTTAACTAAAAAAAGCCAAAATTTAATTAAATTTGATCAAATTAAAAAGAACAAAATGGTATTTTGTATTTTCCTTACATTAAATAATTTAAAAAATTAAATTAAAACTCACAAAAATTAGAACAATTAAACTAAAAATAAAAAAACTAAAAAATTTGCTATTCACCCCAACCCCAACCACACCCACACCCATACCTATACCCACGCTCACATATCTTCATCATCTTCTTCTCCTCCTCGCCAACAATGACCACGATGACATCACTCTCTTCTCTCTCCCAAGTCCACTACATCTTTTCATCCACCTACAGTTGTCCAACCCATATTCATCTTCTTCTCCAAACTATTGTAGATCCAGTGGCTAATAGACTTGTGGCAAAAGCTGCTAAATTGTAGATATGGAACATGAGTACTATGCATATGAAAGACGAAATCAGGTAATTGAAGGATGAAATCAATAGTCATTACAGCCAAACATGAGCTTCAAATTAGACAGTTTTTCAAGCGTGGAATTGTAGTAGAGAGTAATCCAGAGGAGACTTGAGATTTGGATTTGAGCGATGGCTGAAGGCAGAGGAATGGTGGTGGATTTGGGAGGTGGTTTTGGGCAGTGGTTAAAGACTGGGGAATGGTGGTAGTTTAGGGATAGTCATCACAATGGGTCGAACTGAACCGGCTCGGCTTGAGCTTGTGAGCTCACGAGCCGAGAGGCCACAAGCTTTTTGAATTTTTTTTTTTTTAACTTTTTCACCTTTTTAAATTTTCACGAGCCCACGAGTCGCTCGCGAGCTCGATGTCAAGCTCACTTGCGGCTCGACTCGTCTTTTGACGAACCTGAGCGGCTCGTGACTCATTTTTTCACGAGCCGAGCGATCGAGCCAACGAGCCGCTCGACTCGATTGGCACCACTATTTAGGGAGGACGCTAATTAGTTGTCGACATGGAGGCCATGATGGTGCCGACGGCTATGAGAAGAAGATGAAATTTGGGTTGGTTTGAGTTCGGGGTTGGGTGGGGTGGTGAATATTGGATAAGGGGTTGGATTTATTTTTATTTTTTGATTTTTAATTTAATTTTTTAACTTATTTAATGTAAGGAAAATACATAGTACCATTTTCTCTTTTTTAATTTGATCAAAATTGATTAAATTTTAACTTTTCTAGTCAACTAATGGTCAAATTCCATCCATTTGAACCCAAGGTGCATATTTTTGAAATGTTTGAGACTATGGGTGATACAAAGTGAAGGTTCGGGTAAAATTTGCAAAAAGGTGAAAGGTAGGGACCCCTGCCTTTTTTTTTTTTATTGTTGAGTCTGCATAAGGATTAACGAGTCTTAATTCAGTCTATTACTTATTATTATGTTCCTTATTAGTCTATCAAAAAGTTTAGTATAAAAGAAAGACATTCAAATGAAAAAAAAAGTCCTTTTCTAGGTAAATTTGATGTTAAATATATAGATTTTTACAGATATATCGTATATGCATATAAACAGTAATTTTACGTAAAAATCAAATAAATCTTTAAGAAACTTAATAATGACACTATTTGTTAGAAAGCAGAGATCATGCAAAGATTTCGTTTCTTGTGAGTGTCATGCAAAGAATTTTCACTAACTAAGTTTCAATTTTTTTTTTTTTGTTATTAGATTTGTCCAAAATACCCTCATTCTGTTCTTGTAAACATATTTGTCTGTGATTCCTTGTGTGTGTGTTTTTCCCTTCTCTTTTCTTTTTAATATTTGATAGTTTCAAACTCACTCTAATTCTATTACGATTCATGAACCCTTAAATCTAAATGTGTTGTTTGAGTACACGATCGATAAATCTTTACTTATTTTACATTCTATTACATGTATTACGGATTTACCCAATGAAAATCAAATTAAACCATAATAATTCAATTAAACAAAATTGAATTACAATTACTTGATTAAGAATAGATTGAAGTATAATTACCACGAATGAAATTTTTACACAAACAAAAGAAAAAAAGAAAGTGTTATACATCCACCCCACCCCTCCCCTCCCCTCTGCACCGCACCGCACCGCACCGCACCCCATCTCCCTCTTTCTCTCTACAGATCCAAACATGAAACAACCATTCTTTGGCTTTCTCGGGGCTATGCCGCTTTAGTCTTCTCCTGTACTTCTCAATATCCACCAATGCATTCAATTTCCAGATCCAAGTATGAAACAGACATTGTGATGCGAAGAGCAGACACGTAGTTACACAACTCAACAAAATTGAAGTGTTATTACTTGATTGAAATGAAACCAAAGTATAGTTATCTCAAATGGAATTAACTTTTTTCACGTTAGCATCTAACGAGCACATAGGATGGCTGTATTTAATTGACGACTACATCATCAAATTCCATTGATCAAATCAATGTAGGTGGACGGAGTTACATTTACTGAAATTAAATTAAAATGAACTCATCCAATTGAATAAAATTGAAGTATAATTACTTGATAAAATTAAATCAAAGTATAGCCACCTCAAACGGAAATAACATTTTACCACGTTAGCATCTAACAGACACATGGGATGGCCATTTTTGTTTGACGGTCACGCCATCAAATTTCATTAATCAAATCAATGGAGGTGGACATGGTAACCTTGAATGAAATCAAATTAGTGTATTACTCAATTGAGTGAAATCGAAGCAAATTATACGAATAAAATAAAATCAAAATATATATACAGTTGCTTCGATTGAAATTAATCCAAAAATTACAGAATTTCGGTACACCTTTTAGGCCGAGTGGGTACTTCATGCAATCTCTAGCCAGTGAGGGCATGTGTCTCACCGGCCTTGTGTGCTCCACCCTTGACATGTATCTTTTACGTAACACAAAAAGAATAGGTAATAATAAGACTATGCCCTATTCGGTTTAAATAATAATTAGATTTTGATAAAAAGTTATGAAACGTGTCATTAGCAGACCCAAGGGGGTCCTGGTGGGCCACGTGATCCCACCAGGACATTTTTTTTTTAGAATTTTATTTTAATTTGTTTATGTTGGAAATGAAGAAGCAATTGGCAAACGCTACAAAAAAATGTCATTTGCAATACTAAAAATGGGGTCAATCGTAACATTGTAATAAGTGAATGTTTTCATTGTTTAATATAATTGAGTTTTGACAACATTTTTTAAATGTAAGTTTCTAATGTCACCTTTTACAATATTTCATTAATTGATGTTCATCCAACTTTTTTAATTTATCTGTTTTTTGAAGCTATTAAGCAGTGATAACTTATTCATTTGTAGTCTGATTTTTTTTTTAGGCTGTCTCGAATATTTGTTTACTAATGTGTCCACAAGAATTATGTCGTGTGTCTAGTACTGAAATATCCAACAGGTGCATTATGATTGCGTGTATTGTGGTATTATAGTACTGTCGAGTCGAGAATCTAAGCTTTTGGCTAGAAACCGCATAATTTCACAAGTTATTTACGTTCTTAGTTTGTTATAATGCGATTCCGAACAGAAATACAGTGAAATGTACAACAAGCAGACAAATTATTGATACTGATTCTATACACTTACGTAGCTCTATGAATTCCAAGTTGGAGTCCCTACCTGGAAAAGGGCGAAAGCGATATTCTTTGGACAATCTAAATAGTTTGTTCTCTGCACAAGATGGACCAAAACCTCCAAAGGCAATGTATACGATAACTGAAGGGATGAAAGTTGGGGGGAAAGGTAAGTCTATTTTTAGAATTTGGGTGTAACCCGAATTCTTTGTTGAAAATAATTGAGAGTTCTAATTAAAGTGCACATTAAGAAGAATTTTATTGGAAATGTTATTATGGAATTCTATTCAAGTTTACTCGGCAAATTCTAGTCAGAGTTCTACTTGGAAGCCAAAGTGAGAGTTGGAATTTGTGTTGGACTTAAAGATGACATTGGGATGAAGCAAATCAAGTTTTGAAGTAAATGACCCAATATTTGGCACCGCAGGGGCCACCGTCGCGGCACTAGGAAGATTTCAGCCTGGCGTCGAGGCGCTACCTGGTCTATTTTGCCCTGCAAAATTTTTTTGTTCTTTACTCCGTTTCTTACATTCTACTTTAACTACAATTTTACTATTAGAATTTGAACATCTCCTATTTGTTCTCTACATATAGTTTGCTCTTCAATATGATTTAGTAAGGAGTTAAACAAATTTNATTATGATTTAGTAAAAGTTAGAAACATTGTAAACACAAATTTTTGTATTCTTTCTCCGTATTATAATAAAAATCCCAAATTTTTGCAAATTATTTTGTTTTTGTGATCAATTTCTTCGTATTGTGGCTATAATTTATTATTTTCTCCAACAATTTTATATTAGATTAATTCGGTATCATCTTCGTTTCACAACAAATTGGTTTCAGGTCTTTTGGTGTTGAAATTCTTAGGAAGATCGTGGTTTTTATAAAGTTAAACCTCAACTTGATCTTAGGTGATGGTAACAATGAAGTATAATGTTTCGCTATTGGATCATGATATAAGATTCTCTTTATGGCGGGTAAAGATGTGAGCAGCACTCGCTCAAATGGATTTGAACGATGCATTGTTGAGATTTGACAAGATGCTCACTATTTGGACTCTGAAAGGAAAACAACTGAGGAATCAAAAGGCCTTATCTCAAATATATCTTCATCTTTCAAATAATATTCTTCATAACGTTTTGAAGGAGAAGTCAGCTGTTGTACTATGGTTAAAATTAGAGCAATTATGCATGATGAAGAGTCTTACTAGCAAATTACATCTGAAGCAACGCCTATATTCTTATCGTATGACAGAATGTACATCTCTTGAGGATAATCTAATTGCTTTTAAGGAGATTGTCATTGATTTGGAGACCTTGGAGGTCAAATATGATGAAAAATATTTGGGATTGAATTTATTGTGTTTATTGTCAGTTTCATACATGTCTTTTAGAGACACAATTTCATATAGTTGTAATATTCTCACTATCGAAGATGTTTATGATGCTCTATATGCAAAGGAGAAGACAAAGCATCTTGTTGCATCTTAGGATCATGGAGATGACCTCGTTGTTGGTGTTCGTTCAAGGGACAAGTCAAAATTTAACTTCAAAATTTATAATTATTACAAGAAAAAAGAGACACTTAATAATTGATTGTTATAAGTTACTGAATAAATCAAAATTGACTACACATCAACAATTAGAAACTTTAGCGGAATCAAGTATTGCAGAAAATCCAAGTAGTGATGAACAACTTTTACTAATTTCTAACTACAACTCCAAACTTGACGAGGTTTTGATTTTGGATATAGCTTGCACTTTTCATAGGTTTCTAATCGGGATTTATTTTCAACATATGAACAAGTTTCAAAAAGTGTTGTGATGGCCAGTAATAATACACATTGTCGGATAGTTGGTATTGACTGGGTTAGAATAAAGATGTATGATAGAACGGTTAGAAAACTTTACGCCGCGAGACACGTTCTATATCTGAAAAGAAATTTTATCTCCTTTAATACTCTTGATTCAAAATGGTATGGGTATATTGTTGAAAGTGAAGTTTTGAAAGTTAGCAAATGAGCCTGTATTTTGTAAAGGGACATAGGAAATGCTATTTATATATCTTACAGTGTTGTACAGAATCTTTGAGCAATCAGCATATTTTAAGAACTCAGGTGGATTTGGAGTTGGATTTCGTACCGTTAGAGTCTAATTTGGGACCTTCTTTAATTCTTTGTTGAAGATAATTGAGAGTTCTAATTAAAGTACACATTAAGAAGAATTCTATTTAGAATGCTAATGTAGAATCCTAACTTGGAGAATTCTAGTTAAAGTTTTACTTGGAAGTCCAATTGAGAGTTGAAATTTGTGATGGACTTGAAGATGACATTGAGATGAAGCAAATCAAGTTTTGAAGTAAAGGACCCGATAGTGGACGTCAGGCGCCATTTTCGCCTTGCCATGGCACTAGAAAGATTTCAGCCCAACCAATCTATTTTGCCTAGTCATTCTGAGGAGCATATGACCATATCCAGAATGAAATGATATTCTCAACACTTGTTATAAAACACCCCAAACACGCTATATATCAAAATTCAAACAGAAAATATGTTTTCAATTACTAACAAATATTATGAAAAATGATGGACCTGCATCTAAGGAGTCCTTTAGGATTTCCAAGCAAGCATAGAATCCCCTAGTCTTTAGAAGCAACACATTCTTTAGCAATGACAATCTATTTTCAACAGCATACTTTTGACATTTTTGGCACTTCTGTTCACCGCTGACAAAAGTAAAAGTACTGGATTGTATAGTCCACGTGCAAAAGTTCGTAGACAATGATAATACCCTAAAACACATATACTAGTAATCATGAATAAACACCTTGATTGATGCGGGGTGTTTTTTTTTTTTTTAAAGTTTGGCAATTAATGTCACCATTATATTATCTGTAGCACCAATTAATAGATATGGCGAATCTAATGATAATTTTCGAAACCAAAAGGAAGTGCTCATAAAGAAAATAGAATAAATGCATAAAAGCATAAATAATTTTTGTATTCCTGTGTAATTAAATGACTAAGCTATAGCCCCCAATTTATAATAATACAATAGGAAAGGGGATAAAAGGAAGGGAATATCCTAAATTAGGCGATGAGAGAATAAATCTTAAATTACTAGCCTAATTATAGTTTTTCTAACTATGGCAATATATAAATATGGCAACCACAAAAATTGTGCAATCTTCAATATTTCTAACACTCCTCCTCAAGTTGGATGGTAAATGTTGGCCATTTTCAACTTGCAAATGAAATTGTCGAAACTTTGCTGAGGTAGTCTTTTAGTGAATATGTTTGCGATTTGTTCTTTAGTGGAAACATAGGTCATGCGGATAACTCCGCCTTCAACTTTTTCTTTGATAAAGTACATCTATTTCTACATGTTTGGTTCGATCGTGTTGAACCGAATTCAGAGAAATATTGATGGCTGTCTTGTTATCACAATAGAGCTTGATCGGAAGTTCTATCGTGACTTGTAGTTCTTCTAAGAATTTCTTTACATATCCCTTGAGCAACTGCTCTAAACTCTACTTCAGCAATGCTTCTTGCCACCACATTTTGATTATTACTCCTCCAAATAACCAAGTTTCCCCATACAAAGGTACAATAACCTGTAGTAGATCATTTATCATCTGTTGAACCTGCCTAATTTGCATTCGTAAATATTTCTACTTTCTTGCTTTCATTCTTCTTGAAGAATAGTCATTTTCCTGATCGGCTTTTGAGATATCTTAAAATTCCGTATACTGCTTCCATATGGATTTCATTTAGACAATGCATATGTTGGCTTACCACACTTACCGCAAAGGCAATGTTAGGTCTAATATGAAATATGTAAATCAATTTTTCGACAAGTCGTTGATATCTATTCTTTTCGACTGAATTTCCATTGTCTCCTGTTTTCTTTCCTACTTCGATTGGTGTATCACTCGGCTTACACCCAAGCATGCATGTATCTGTTAAGAAGTCATGAATATATTTTCGTTGTGATACACCGATACTTCTTTTAGATCTTGCAACTTCTATTCCTGAGAAGTAACATATTTGTCCCAAATATTTCTCTTCAAATTCAGTTACTAAACTTTTCTTGAGTCTTTCTATCTCCTTTGTATTGTCTCCCGTCAAGATTATATTGTTGACGTACACGATTAAGATGGTCTTTGTCCCATTTTTATGATTGTTAGAAGAATATGGTGTGATCTGATTGTTCCTGTTGGTAACCTTAACCCTTCAACACATTCACAAATCTCTCAAACCATACTCTAAGTGACTGCTTTTGACTATACAAAGATTTCTCGAGTATACATACTCTGATTTTCTCATTCCAATTCTCAAAACCTGGTGGTAATGTTATGAAGACCTCTTCTTCCAGTTCTCTGTTTAGGAATGCATCTTTAATGTCATGTTGTTGAAGAGGCTAGTTTAAGTTTGCTGTTAAAGACAATAGAACTTGGATTGTACTCAACTTTGCCACTAGTGTGAACGTCTCGGTGTAGTCAATGTCATAAGTTTGTGTATATCCTTTTGCAACCAATCAAACTTTATATTGATCTATTGTTCCATCAACTTTATACTTCACATTAAAGACCCATTTGCAACCTATTGATTTTTTTTCCTTTCGGTAAATTAATCACCTTCCAAGTTTCCAATGCTCGCATTTCCTCCATCACTACCTCTCTCCATTTGGGTATTTTCAAGACTTTTTGAATATTTCTTTGAATTTCTGTACTGATAAGGTTAGATGTAAACGTACAAAACTATAGACAGAGTATTACAAGAGATGAATTTTGAAATAGGATGGAAAGTACATGGTCAAATTTTTTTTCTAAGGGAATTATGTAGATTGATATATGGTATTTCGGACTCACTGGAATCTAGGGCTATCATCGGTTCCAATTATCTTGGTGCTTCAAATATGAGGTTCTCCTTGTGTTTTTATTTTGCCTTTCTTGAGTAAACTAACATCTCCCTATTATTTTGTTTTTCTAAGTCTTCCATGAATTCAAGTTCTTTTCTATACATAGCACATTAGAGCTTGATGGTGTGATATGTTCAGTGTTTGGAGGAGATGTAAACGTCTTAAAATCGAGTACATTGTAAGATATGAATTATAGGATAAGAATTTTGAAATAGGATTGATAGTACATGATCGAGTTTGTTTTCTGAGGGCGAACTCATTTGAATTTGGAGTTATCATTTGTTTCAATTCTCTTGGTGCTTCAGATATGAGGTCCTCTTTGTGCTTTGATTTTGTTGTTTTGAGTAAACTAACACCTCTCTGTTATGTTGATTTTCGAAGTCTCCCCCTGAATTCAAGTTCGTTTCTATACATGGTACATTAGAGCTGGGTGGTGTGATAGGTTCAATGTTTGGAGTAGAAGAGATGTCAACCACTAAAAATCGATCTTCACTCAAATTTTTCCCCCAAAGAAAAGACTTTTGGAAGTAGGGTGTCACTTTGAAGAATGTAATATCAAGGCTAACAAACATTTTCTTTGCTGATGAATTAAAACATTTGTAGCCTCTTTAAGTAGGTGAGTAACCAATGATGACACATTTGATTGCATGGGGATCAAGTTTACATCGATGTTGGGAATGAATATAAATGAATGAGGCAAAACCGAACACCATAAGGTGTATATTTGAGTTCAAACGAGAGTTAGGAAAGGAAGTTTGGAGTCTTTGGATAGGTGTTTCAAAGGAAAGAGGTTGACTAGGCATTCAGTTGATTAGTTATGTTGTTGTCAGAATAGCATTCCCCATAATATTTTTGGCATATTTGTAGTAAACATTAGGGTATGGGTAACTTCTAGGAGGTGTCTGTTTTTGCGTTCGACAATCCCATTTTGTTGGGGAGTGTCGATACATAAACTTTGGTGAATTATCCCATGTTTATGTAGGTGGTGTCATAGAGTGGTATTGAAGTATTCTATCCCATTATTAGTGCACATAATCTAAATTTGTGTTTTAATCATTTGAAGGAAGTTAATGAATGCAGAGCGGACATCAAAATTTTCTTTTAGTAAGTAAATCCAACAAACCTTAGTGTGATCATCTATAAAAATGTCAAAACATTTTGTGTGAGTTCGGTTAGGGACACGGAAAGGGCCCAATAAGTTAATGTGAATCATAGTAAATGGTTTCGATAGTTTGTATGTAGATTTTGGAAATTTAGTGCATTGATGTTTCGCAAGTTCACATATTTCACATTGGAAATCAACATATATTTTATTCGAAAAAATGGAAGGAATTACATGTCTTAAGTATTGCAGGTTTAAGTGACCCATTCTATAGTTCCATAATAGAATATTACTATCCCTAGAGATAAACACAAAATCACAAATTTCAGTTTGATGATATTTACACACATCAGCATCATCAAAGTAGTATAGTCCCTCACATTCTTTAGCACTACCAATTGTCTTCCCCGATGATAGGTTCTAAAATACACAATGTGAAGGAAAAATTTAGCAGAGCAATTAGAGTTTTTCCCAGCAAATGAAAAAGGTCCAAATGTGTGACTTTGGTTTATGCATAGGCCAAAATTATAACATGTAGATTCAACGCCATTCACTCTGATTTCTTTCGACAGAAGAGTCGACGTCTCCATCTCTCCAGCGCCAGTCATCACCACTTTTTCCTACTTTCTTCTCTTCTCACCTCGGCGAATACTTCACGGGTTAAGGATAGAGATCGTCGATCTAAGATTCTCCCTCTAACCTCGTCCAGATCGCGATTGAGGCCAGCTAAAAATTCGTAAACCTATTTGTTTTCTAGTCATTTTTTGTACTTGATGCAGTTGCCGAGGCATTCTTACTCTTCTTCACAGTTGAGGTCCAATTTTTATAAGAGGGGAGTCATTTCCAGGTAATATTCAGTGACATCCCTCTCCCCCTGTTTGCTTTGCCAAAGCTTTGTTTTTATCTCAACGATTTGGGAGGAATTTTCTACACCTGAATACATCTCTTTGACAGCCTCCCAAACGTCCTTAGTAGTTGGTAGAAAGAGATATGTCTTTCCAATGGATAGTTTCATAGAGTTTACCAACCATGTTGTGACCAATGAATTTTCGGACTTTCATTGCTACAATAGGGTTGTATCGGTTGGTTTCTTTGTATCTCCAGTTAGGTAATATAATTTTTCCTTGCTGTCGATTATCAATTTTACTGATTGTGCCCATTCTCTAAGGTTTCTTCCATTCAATTTCTCCACCGTGAGTTGAAAGGAAGGATTTTCCACCCTAGTCGATCCAATTGCAGAAGCA